>CAKNXH010060179.1:95657-152194 GCA_932178445.1 Andricus quercusramuli
GTATAAACATTGTATCTGTATGCACACACTATGGATCAACGCGGAATGGTCGTGAAACTTCGCTCAAATATATTAATTTGACGTTAACGTTCAGGATAGTAAAAATCATTTTCTACTGATATAAAGCGAAATCGAGCAGCTAGGATTTCGTATAAAGCAGTTTTTTGTTCCTCTCATATTAATAAACAACCCTGTAACTCCAGTTTTTGTCGACAGTTTTGTTACAATTAAAGTGTCTTCCTGCACACCGTGTGTAGTGTGTAGTCTCCCTGTCTATAGGCACGATAACTTTCGAAAAATGATCAGATTGGATTGAGCTTTGGCACACTTTCTTGAGACCTAAAAGAAAAGGACACGTTCTTTAGCCAGCTATTTTGGATGCAAATTCGAAAAGTTATAGTATTTTCAAAATTTTTGAGACCATTTTTTTCAAAATTTGAAAACTCTATGTCCGGCTATTCGCTGTACTCGGAAATTCGAACAATTTATCCTCACGAAAAACGACACAAGCCACGAAAAAAAATTAACAGACTTGCTTTTGACCTTTTTTCGCACGAGACTCGTGATGAGAATGTGTTCGTTAAATCCGAAGGAGCTTCAACAAAAGAGAAGTTACAATTATAAAATTTCAGTTTTTGATACTTTGACCTATAATTTCAAAAGTCCTCTGACGCGAAGAAAGAGTACTCGCGCAGCGGGCAGATTTTTTCTATGTATATGATGTTAAAAGTCCTATTTATATGTATACGTTGACTTCTAAAAATCACAAAGAGTCATTTAAAACTTGGTCGGGGGAAAAAGATTTGACCGGGGAAAACCCGGGAATTTCAAATCGCCTGATCACTAGACACCCTGTTAGTTGAAACTTATATTTTTTGTTGGAATTTCGATTGACACACAGAATTATTCAAAAATCTTTCCAAATTTCCTTAAGAATATTAGGAAAGTTATATTTATACCTACAACCTCAAAAATAAATAACTGAATGCATGAATAGTTATTCGAAACTTTATTTTATATTAAAAATTATTTTTTTCCTCAAATTTTTATCGGTTTTAATTTTTTGGTAACTAAAGATCGTTTTCATTTGAAAATTTATTTATTTTGTTAAAAATTCATTTTCTTGAAGTTAAATTCAACCGTTTCTTATTTAGAATATTTTTTTTACTGAAATAGGAATTATCACATTTTTCTTTGAGAATTAACTTTTTTTGCCTGAAAATGAAACTATTCGGTTGAAAATTTTGTTTTTTCGTTCAAATTTTAATTTGAAATGTATTAAATATATGAGAATATTTCTGAAGTTTTGTCAAGAATCCTATATATAAAAATATTTTTCACCTTAAATTATATTTTGTTGGAATTTTTCTTTTTTTCTTCATTAAAAAATTTTTTGATTTGAAAAGTTGTTTATTTGGTTGAAATTTCATTCTTTGAAAGTTGATTTCAACTGGTTTTAATCATAAATTAGAAGTTTTTATTGAAATAGCAATTAGTACATTTTTCGATGGAAATTCAGCTTTTTTTGGATGAAAATTCATCTTTTTTGTTTGTGATACTTGCTATTTTAATAAAAAAAAATTATTTTTGATGAAAAACGGTTGAATTCAACTAGAAAAAATCAAATTTCAACAAAATTGATAAATTTTCAAGTAAAAACGATTTTTAGTTAAGAAAAAAGGAAAATTATAACCAAATAATAATAAGAGGCAAAAAATAATTTTGAATACAAAATAAAAATTTCGAATAATTATTCAATCTTTAAGTTATTTATTTTTAAGGTTATAGGTATAAATATAATTTTCCTAAGATTCTCAAGAAAATTTCCAAATATTTTTGAATATTTCTGTATGTCAATCAAAATTTTAACGAAAAATATAAGTTTTAACTAAACAGTTGAATTTTAAACCAAAAAAGCTGAGTTTCCAACAAAAAATGTAATAATTGCTTTTTCAATGAAAAAATTCTAATTTATAATTAAAATCAGTTAAAATAAACTTTCGAATAATGAAATTTCAACCAAATAAATAAATTTTCAAATCAAGAAATTTTTTAACGAAGAAAGAAAAAATGTCATCAAAATTACAATTTAAGGCGGAAAATAGTTTTGTATACAAAATAAAAATTTCGAATAACTACTTTTTAACTTTTTCTAGCTTATTTTGAGTTTATATAAATGTAATTTTCGTATAGGATTCTTGGCAAATTTTCACAAAATTTTTCAATATTACAGATTCCTCAAATAAAAATTTCAACAAAAAATATAATTATCAACCAAACACTGACTATTTGAGATATTTTAATCATTTCATTCCTGAAATCTTTTTCCTCAGGTCAAACGTGGTAAACAAATTTCGTAAAATTTGAAAAATGACCAACTGTTCACAAAATAAGCCCAAACCTCCGAATAGCCAACAAGCCGAATCGTGAAGTCGGGTGAGCTCGGCTCGGCCCGATCCTCGGGTTCGTGCTCATGCATTTTCGACTTTGCACGAGGATGGCCGACGGAACGCGTGACAGAGCTGTCTCACCGACACGCTACGTTTGCATGTGTTGCTCCCAGATGGGAAAGTGGTGGGGCCCGAAAAACCGTTGTCTACTTTTTACTGCCAATGTTCTATTACTCCTTTTTACAGGCGTGAAATTATATCCAATTTTTTTAGGCACTTTTCTATAGCTGCGTTTTACTCACCTGCGAGATATTTCTACTTTTTATTATCAGCAGCTCAACTGATGATTGAAATATGACTTCCGGCTACTGGCATGGTTGAAAGTCAACCGCTCTATGCACGTAAAATGAAATTTTTAAGATAATTTAAGACAAAAATATTGTTGACATCCCGTCGAAGCAAGTGTATAAAGGTAAAGTAAATGGCAGAATGCCCAGAGGTAGACCGCCGAAAGAATGGTTAGAATTTGTGAATGAGACACTGTTCCGAAGAGACATAAGAAGCCACAGAAACGCGAGAGCTTGCATGAAAAAACGCATGGACGTGAAGGAAGCTAGAGTAGTATGCCAGGACAGAAAAGTGTGGCGACAAATAGCTTGTAAACAGAGTAACAGTGGAGTGAATGATGCCTGAAACAAAGACTTTGGATACTAATGGGCCCAAGTGGGGAACCATGCATAACAACCTTGTGAGGCTCCTCACTTGGGGTGATCGCTAGAGAGATTGATCAGCAACCTGGGTCGGAGCAGTGTTGCGGAATGAACGTGTCATTTAAATAAATAACACGAGAATTCCAGATCAATCTAAAACATCTATACCCACACCTATATACCTATATACCTTATATCCATATACCGACCTACTTGATACCTAGATTCCTATTCACTAGTTTTTCCAACCGAGCAAGTCACGCCTACCCCGAAAGGGAAAAGGCTTAATGGTATAATAATAATAATAACATATCCCCCTTATAAAATACGATGCAAATGATCAAAATAAGATATGTAAATTTATTTCCCGTGAAAACTTTAACTTTGCTTTACCTCCATTGCAATATTTTCCTTGGAATTTGTCTCAGCTTTAACTCATAAAATACTTTTTGCAACACATGCATGAAAATGGCCATATTCCGTGTCCATAAAGCGTACGGAAAATTGCAGATTCCTCTACTGTGAGAGTAGCGTGTGGGAATGTAACATTCCCGCACTTGTGCGGGAATATTCCCGCACTGTATCATTTACGAGCGCTTTTCTTTAGTTCGAGAATTAATATTCACACGGCATGTGAAACAATTACGCGGCGTTTCCCGGGCAACTCAACTGATCACATTTGTTTTCATGACACTCATAAAAAGCTGTTGAACATCCGAACAGTCGACATGAATATAGGTGCACCCTCAACACTGTGAACACGTTACTCAATGTTTTTTTTTTTTTTTAAGTTTAAGTTTAATGTAATAACATTGTGAATCAATATTTGGTGGTTTTCTCTTGGTCAGGGGGCTTCGCCATTTTTTGCAAAAAATATCGTGTGTGACATGTGCTGGAAGACATTCCACTCGTGTGAAGTTTGTAGCACGAGACGGAGGCGAACGCACTTGTAACACAATGTACTATTTCACAAACGACGTACAAACACTGGCTTTTTATAATTTCTGGATATCAACCATTTCAAAAATATTTTTGTCTTATTCAAGCGCAAACGTTTCAAGGACAATTTAAATATACACTATCCAAATTACAGAGATCCACGCTTCACTCGACATTTCTTCTAAGTGTTCGCGCATCGCAGTTCGCGCACACACTTCTGCTAGCACACATGAATTTCAGGATCGCACGACTGAAAATCATTCGAATGTTAACATACCTACCAGTTGTTCTTCGTATTATTGCGTATTTCAGGCAGAGACACGGTATTCAAGACCATTTTATGGTTGAAATTAATTCTCTTACTTAATTTAAGTTAAAAATTAAATTCATTTGTTCTTGTCAAGTTATACTTATCAGCCCTCGTTAATCTACAGCACTGGTTAGCTGTGAGAGATGTGAGAGAGGGGGTGCGCCCGTTTTTCGCCCTGTTCGCCCTTTTCTACTCTGCTCTGGTACTTTTTCTATTGATTCTTTAGTTCTCGTCACGCCGCCATAGTGCACGCACGTTGAGAGTTAATAATTGATAGGTTGCTAATCGATAGTTTGGAAGTTAATTAAAGTATAATTTGATAGAATAAATACTTGTGAAGTTGATTATTAGTAAATGGTGTTTTATTGAAGAAACGCTCGGAGCCCCTCACTATAGGTTGCTCTGTAACTTTAGATTTCATCCGTTCTTAAAATTCAGATTCTTGTATTACTGTGTAGTGGATCAATGGTTGAACCTTGTGGAACTCCAGATGTTGATGTAGGAAATTGAGTAGAGTATTTCCTATATTTTACAAAACTCCCCCTATTAGATGAATATGTGTGAATTAAACGCATGATATTGGCTTCCAAATCCAGCTTGCTTAGTTTTTCTATTAAGATCACATGATCTACTTCATGAAGTACCTTCTTTAGATCTGTAAAAATGACATCAAGCTGGTTGTATTCAGAAAATTATGAGCGAACAAGTTGAGTGAAAAATAACAAATTTGTAATAGTGGATCTACGTGATACAAATCCATGTTGCTGTGATAAGAGAACTTTATATACTGCGGTTGCTATTTTGTCATATGTGAAGTGCGGCGAAGAAAGAGGGCTTACTCTAAAAAAATCGAAATCGAGGTTTTTACACCTTTCGATAGTTTTTGAGTTGCTCTTTCTAATTAAACAATCGAAAAAAAATTTCGAGCGTTATTATGGCTAATGATTGAGTTATTAGGTACCCGAGAAATCAGGCTCTCTCTCGAGAGCTCGAGATCCCGTGAAACGCCTCCCACCACTCACCACTACATATCCGCGTCTCATCTATACCCGTCCGTGGGCCGCGTCTACGACCTATCTCTTTCCTCGTGAGAATATAGTGGTCAGTGGAGAGGGAAGATTTCGTGAGTCTTCCCTCTCTCCTAAAAGTCGCGTCTATCAGGCCGACTTTGACCGCTCGCACTGAAAAATCTCACTTTTCAGAGTAAGCCCCCTTTCTTCGGCACACGTCACATATACACAGATTTCAAAGATCATTCATAATCCACATGATATGGAAATAGGCCTGTAGTTACTACACGGAGAGACTTTTGGTATCAGTATTTATTTTATCGCATATTCATAATTAAAATAAAATATACGAATTTAGGGATAATCGAGGTACGGTTAGAAAAAGTTGAATAGTGACTATGAAAATGCAGACTGATATTTCTGATTGTAATAAATCGTAAGAATATTAGACTCTTGCACACACAAAATTACAGTTTTACTAAGTCGCTGTATTAAATTTTGTAATGGATTCGAATAACGAAAATTGGTATAGTGCTTCGAAAGAAGCGAAATAAACGATTTGCCATCTTTCTAAACCAATACAGGGTGTCCCAGACTCAAGTGTCTGGACTTATATAGCCGTATAAAAATGAAAAAAATAAATAGAAAATTCCTTTCCCAAAAAGCAGCTGAAGTTTTACTTTTTTAGTTATAAAAAATTCAAGCTGGAGCAATCAGGAGCGCCGTATAAACAGCCGTGTGTGCGTGAACGGGATTCCAACGTAGTGTTCTCCCGTCGCTAACCCCACCTCTGCGCTCACTTCGATAACACTGCGTTGAAATCTGGTTCACGGACACACGGCTGTTTATACGGCGCTCCTGATTGGTCCAGCTTAAATGTTTTATTACTAAAAAACTAAAACTTCAACTGATTTTTGGAAAAGGAATTTTCTATTTTTTTTTTCATTTTCATATGGCTATGTAAGTCCGGACACTTGAGTCTGGGACACCCTGTATACGAAAAATGAAGGTCACGTGATCTTGTATTTCACGCTGGCGCGTGGAAAAAAGGAAGACGGGCGGAAGTGTATGAACGCACACTATTACATGGGCTACAAATACTTCTCAATATATAATTTAAAAAAAAAGAGTTGAAAAACCACCGCAGTGTCCCACTAAGAGCAACTGCCATCTAAAAAATTGCTATAGCCCTCAGTAGAACCGCGGTAAAAACACACCTATGGCCACGTCTCACAACTGCGAGATAGGTGGTCACAGGACACGACAAAATCACAACAATAGGCCGCTGAAACCCTTGTGTGTCTTGAGAACACAAAGCGACCCAAGGCTGACAGCTTTCTGCATCCATCTCGCAAGTGCCTCGGCATATTTTTGGCACGCGGGTATGGCTTTAAGGTTGCGAACCAGTAATAGTTTCGCCCTTTTGGAGAGCTCCTATCACAAGGACAAGTACTCGCACCGAATATTTTGGGTACAGTCACTGCACCTCTCTCTTAAGTTCTTGATACCTCTCCTCTTTTTCTTTCTCCTCTGCAGTGATGTTGTATTCGGACGGAGCCAAGAATTCGATAACGAATGTAGTTCGTTCCTCGAAGTCTTGTAGAACAATGTCAGGCGACAAAGGTGGTCATAAAGTACTCTTAGGGCCGCATTATGTCTACAGATATACGTTGTTCCTGCGTGGGTCGGACACCCCGACAGTATGCGTTCTAGGTACTCAGCCTGTGCATGACATGCTCTGCACCTATCACTGGGAACTTCTTGACATAAAATGCGGTCACTGTATGCTAAGGTGGAAATGACACCGTCCTGCTATGCGAAAATAAAGCCCTCTGTACCTGAATTGAGCCCTGATGATTTGAGGAAAGCGAAAGTTTGCTCCATCGACAAGGACTGTTTTTCTACATTTCTGTGAATGTTTCCATCTATATGCTTGTCGAGTGGCTCTTGGTGAAATTTTCCAAACTCTGCTTTCTTTACTTCGGCTTTTAGAAGTGAAGCATCTAGATAGAGTCATGCACTTTCCTCACTTCTGATGTTAAAATTCAGGCCAAGGATCTCGGCCGCTTGCTCCGCGGCTTTGTACAGGAACGCTCCTTCGCCAATCATCTCGTGGTTCCTGACCATCTTTAGGAGAAGATCACTGCCATTTGCAACGATGTTAGCTGCATTTAGATAAATTCGGTTATGAAGAGACTGGAGATTGAGAAGTCCGCGTCCGCCTTGACGGCGTGAAATGTATAATCGCGGAACTGACGAATTGATATGCAAGTTCTTATGCATATGCATGATCTTACGTGTGGTGACATCAAGGGTCTTAAGCTCGTTCTTCGTCCATTGAACCACCCCAAACGAGTAGAGTAGAACCGGGACAACAAGCATGTTAGTCGCAGATACCTTGTTCAACGCCAACAGATTGGAAGACCAAATCTGTCGAAGAAGATGCTTGTATCTGCTTCGGAGGGACTCCTTCACTGATCTTACGACCTGAATGCGGCTTTGAGATACGCCCAGGTATGTATAGGTCTCTCCAGTGTTAAGATGTCTAATAACACTTATATTCACAAGTTCAGGCTCTTTGGGAACGCCAATAATCTTTCCTTTCTTCAGATGAATTTTGGGCCAAATTTTGGAACCAAAGGGCTCATGGTATCACCTTGACAGACGCCCCTCTTGAAGGTGACGTTGTTCGTTGTCAAACGATAATTTCTAGATGAGATAGTAAATCTACTTTTCCAAAGAGGCATCAATCTCTCTATGCATCTCACTATGTATGGATGTACCTTCAAGCTTTCCAACAGACAGATGATAAGTCTATGAGAGGTTGAATCGAAAGCTTTCCGGTAGTCAATCCAGGCCATTGACAGGACGCGCTGATGGACTGTAGCGTCATTACAGACACACCTGTCAATCAGCAGGTTCTCTCGACAGCCTGCTACACCTTTTTTCGAGCCTCGTTGTTCGTACATCTCTCGCCATACAGGCTCAATTCGTCGAACAATCCTGTTGTTTAGGACAGCTGTAAAGATCTTATACAGTGTGTTCAAACAAGTTATTGGCCTGTAATTCTCTGGCTTGGACAAGTTGCCTTTTTTTGGTAGGAGTAAAGTGCGTCCTAACACCAGCCACTGCGGAATGGGCATCTCCGAATTGAAATATGAGGTGAATATGCGGGCCAAATGTTGGTGTATAGAAGTAAACTTCTTCCACCAAAAGTTCTTGATACAATCTGGTCCAGCACCGGAAAAGTTCTTCGTGCCTCTAAGTGCTTTTTTCATCTCTTCGGCAGTGACTGATGGGCACCCCTTCTCAGATTTTATGAGGCTTTCGCAAAACTCCTTGAAGCGGATGATATTGTCAGTATCTTCTTTCAACTCTAGTGTTATCGGGATCTTGTACACCTCTCTCCAAAAAGTCTCTACCTCCTTGGGCTTGGGTGGATTTTTTTACAAAAACAGGGGATCACTGAAGAGGCGTGATGGGTCAGCAAGAAACTGTTGATTCTCCCTGATCCATCTCTCCCTCTTCTGTATCCTCCTCCTTGCGTCAGATAACAGCCTTATTTTGTCAACAATATGCTGCTTGATTGTCAGCAGCTTTGACCAGATGTTATGTAGTCAATCACACATTGAACACGGGACGCATTCTATTTCGCCCATCCAATTTTCTTGTTCATATGATGCAAGCGTCTTCTTGTCTTTTGATCCATCGTCGGTTTCAGCCTTCGATTTGAATCAGCCAAAGCTCTCGCAGCACCATAAACTGAGGAATTGATGGTCCAGAGGTCGGACTCTTGCGAGATATCTCGACGAAGGGAGGCATCCTTTTCAGCCAGATCTTGGGTCTTAGAAGAAACTTGCATGTTGATGTTCCTCCTTGTACTGAAATTGCGATCATCTTCCAGGAGGTGCCTGCTTTCTGCGGTTGGTCTTAATGTCGTTTCATCTTCGTCTGCAGCTTGTTCAAGCAGCGGTTGAGGAAGCGCTCCACGTACATATCCATTTTTCCGGAGATAGTCGGCTTGATTTCGCAAAGACTGATGCGAAACGTGTTGAAGCTCTGGGTGTTTCTCGCACCACAGAGTATGCATACGCGCCATAAAGCCTCCGCGAACAGGTATGATACTGGCATCGTAGCAGTCTAGCACGTCATTCTTAAGTTGATCCGTTCACTCAATGTGGGCGTTTCGCCGGTTCGTCGTCGTGTTTCCATCTAAATTATTATCAGCACTCCGAACTCTAGGATGATCGGCATTATTTGCCGATCCATTACAACTACAACATTTTGGTGGTTTGGTAGTTTCATTGTTGTTCCCACGAGCAGCTAGGGAAAGGGCTTGTCAATCCTTGTAAAGCCCTGCGTGCAAGGATAAGGCTGATACTCTGAGACTTCGCCCGGTGTCCCAGAGTCACCGTTAAAGATACCTCACCCAGGTGCCATGCAGCTTTCGGCACAGTTCTCACACCTTCGCTTAGGGGTTATTCCTTCGGGACCATCACTGGACAAATGTTCGCGACTGCTTATTAATTATTGTAACCATATTCATCAGAAACCCTTGGTACGGGGACCCTCTATCCGCAACCCGAAGACGCGTTCGGTGGCTTTGTCATAAGCCCTTCGGTTCTATTGCAAGGGAATCGAAACCGAAACCGAATATATATATATATATATATATATGTACCTCTAAGAGACCTCTCCGAGTGTCAGCCTTATCCTTGCACGCGGGCTCTACAAGGATGGACGCACCCTTTCCCTAGCTGCTCGTGGGACCAACAATGACAACACCAAACATAGTTGTAGTAAGTGCGGTTCAAAACAATCGAACGCGCAGGGCTCCCGACAATGGGTCGGACAACAATGCCGATTACCCCAGAGTTGAAGGAGCCAATCAAGACGGAATCAATGCGATGGACCGGCAAAATCTCAATACTTTCGGGTGGACGGATCGACTCAATGACGACCTATTAGAGTGCTACGATAGCAGTATAATCCCCGAGCGAGAAAGTTACATGGCACGACTGCAAGTTCTGTGGTGCGAGAAACACCCAGAGCTCTCGCACTTTTCGCGTCAACGTCTGCGAAACCATGCCGAACAACTCCGAAAAAGGGGCTATGTAAGCGGAGCGCCTACTCTACCGCAGCCAGAACAAGCCGGCAACAGAGAAAGAGTGGCGGCACTGAGACCAACCGCGAACAGGCATCCAATAGACGATAAAGATCTTATAAGGGAGTTGTGACGGTTATACCCCGAATATTCTGTTAAGCTAATCGTCCTAATCATCGGCACTTTTGGAAGTGCCACTGTCTCACTGATTAATAGCCTGAAAAGCATCTCTGTGTGTCAACAAAATGCTAAGACACTGGCGGGGAGAATGCAGAAGGCGGTCGTCCTTGGGTCGCTCCGTGTCCTCAGGGTGCACGAGACTCTGGCCGGATCATCGTATTGAATTCATCGCAGACTGTAACCGCCTATCTCACGGTCGTAAGACGTGGTTACGGCTGAAATTTTTCCGCGATTTCGCTAGGAGGGGGTGCAATTTTTCAGATTAGCACCCGCGCCCGGCGAAATCCTGCGGTTGTCCTTATGACAAACTTTTAACTATATATTTGTGTATGCTCTGACGTCGCTCGCTGGCTACAGTGCAGTTTGTTTACGAATCCTATATTAACACCTATACGCATACATAAACCTATCTTATATCTATAAATTGCACGCATTACGCTGAGACTTATGATTCTTTCTGCCCTTATATACTAACCAGTGAAACGTATCGCTACTTGTGAGAAACTTATAGTGCTGGGTCAAAAATTTCAGGTGCCCCGGACTTTATAATATATTTATATTGATCATTTATATGCATATAAACTATAATTAAATAAATAAACTATTAACGCGACGAACATTTGCATGAAAAATTTGGTTTCAGAAACTTAAGAACTGAATTGAAAAATTGCTTGAGAATTATTTCAAAATCTCAAACACAAAATTAAACGCAAAGTAATAAGGAAGGAAATTCCGCATACCTATAATTACAGCAAGTGATAGAATTGATTAATAAATCTATTTTTTTAATGAAGCGACAGTTTTGCAGTTTCAGTTTCTTTTTTCAAAATTTAAAAGTGATTATCAGCTCATTTGAGACCGTAGCAAAGAAGTTTATACTATTGATCAGTATATTTTGTGAGTATTTTATATGCTGAAACATATCAATACAAATATTACAAAATATTATCTTTAGAATTATCTCAGGGCGTCTACTCAAATTCTGTAAAAAAATGTTCTGACAATCCCAGTTTTTCCAGGTATCTACACATTTTTTCAAGGTATAATTTTTCCTGAATACGGAACCACTCAAGTATTAAGTATCGTATTTTTTAGAGCTATTCTAATCCTACATCCCTTCAAAGTATTACATAATACTTTTAAAGAACCCTATCGTTGAGCATATCTGTGGGTGGTTGAATTGTAATTACCTGAGTTTGTTAAAAGTTTTATTATTTTTAGTTGATGGTACAAGCTTTTAGAAAAATTATAATTACTAAATAAAAAAAATCCAACTTTTAACGAAAAATACCTTTGACATATTGGACTGTAACCCTCTGGAGCCTGAAAGAAAAATGAGCTCCCTCATTTGAAAAAAAATTTCTTTTAATTATTTTCATAGTAACTTGAAATTCAAAGCATTGTGAACTTATCACTTACGAAGTGGCCGCTGGACCGAAAACCAAGAAGTGATCAGGAATTTTTTGAAACCAGGAAAACCTGACAAATGACAGTGAACTTATTTTTTCACAGGGAATTTTACAAATTCTTAGAAGAACAATTTATGAAATCACTTGGAATATAACAAATATCATATCACATGATATAATAATAAAATCCTCCACTTTACAATTTTTCCATTTTACGTCTTCATTCTCAAACTTAAAATTTAATTGAAAGAATTTTAAAATTCAGTTTTGAAGGCTTTAAGTATAAAAAGTTAAAAGCGTTTAAAATTTAAAATCGTTTATGAAAATGTTTCAAGCTGCTCAACTGTAAATATAAATTAATTAATGATTTTCCAAATTGAAATGTCTGACTGAAACTTTATAAATTATTTTTAATGTAAA
The DNA here is from genome assembly GCA_932178445.1 of Andricus quercusramuli. Taxonomy (NCBI): domain Eukaryota; kingdom Metazoa; phylum Arthropoda; class Insecta; order Hymenoptera; family Cynipidae; genus Andricus; species Andricus quercusramuli. Next base: position 108,130 of record CAKNXH010060179.1, read on the forward strand.
AACTTAAAATTAATATATTCATAATTACACACTTTTATTCAATTTAGAATCCTATCAAAATATTGTCTCAGTCTAAAATATTCAATTTTCAACCCATTCAGTTACACATTTTTAAATCACAAAAAGCATACGAGTTTTCATCCGTAGCAAGCATAAACGAATTCTTGGACATCACTTGTCCCACCTCTGCTCACCAAACACATAGGGCAATAACACTCCTTACTGTTCCTTCGTGATGGTGCCTACAGCAGTGGGATTCCGATACTGTTTCGAAGTCGAAAGTCGAACGAACCTCTCTTTCTATCTCCACACGTTAGAAAAAGAGGTCCGTTCGATTTTCGACTTTCGACAAGGTATCGGAGTCCCACTAAAGGACCTTATTTGAGCAGACTGTGTGTGAAAGAATTTTCGTGCATGCGCAGTTTGAAGGTGGCTTACTTAAGGCACTGATGAAAAAGCTGCGCATGCGCACTTTCGAGATGAGGTACTTTAGAGTGTTTAGACACTGGCATAGGTAACTTTTAACACTGGTGTTAGTATCTTCTTGAAATAAATTTAGATTTTACTTGAACAAATCATTTAATGATTAAAGTTTTGTTTTTAGGGTTTCGTAGCGCCCCCCCCCCCCCTGCCCCGGGGAAAAAGGGCTTTAAAGCGAAAACTTTTTTTTAAATATTTTTTTTTTCCAACACATTTTTTCGTTTCAACCTTTTTTTTCAAATTTTTTTTTCTACAAAATTTCTTTCACCATTTTTTTTCATAAAATTTTTCATCAAAAATTTTCTTTTCACTAAATTTTTTCGCAGAACATTTTTTTCAGAACTTTTTTCGATTCAAACTCGCATAAAAAAAATCTCTGAAATGTCCACTTTGACCTGTACCCAGAAGGAGGGCGAAGTTAGGGAAAATCTGAAAAAATTCAAAGATATTCTTTGAACATTCCTGAATGCAATGCATTTTTCGAAATGCTGAAATATGCAATAGTTTTCTTTTAACGGTGATTTATTTACAAAATTTTATCTTGAGAACGAATGAAGATAGGAAGCCGTTCAATGGTTACAAATGTGCAGTTTTTCCATGCGATTGCAAAGCAATAATTAAATTTATGATAAAATCATTCGAACGCATGAGTTATCATTTTGAATATTTCTGACTTTAATCAGTGTGGGCGTGTGGCCAGCACAGCGCTGCCGTACAAACTAAAAAGATACATAAGTCCAATCTCACTCGAACTGAGAAAATCGAGAAAAACTGTTTGCCCAAAGAACTCTTATATCGAATAATATTTTAAATAATCTCTATACACTATTAGGGTAAAAATACTGTGCTCTTTCATAGTTTGCAATAAAAAATTGATTTTTTAAACAATTTCCATTAGAAAATAGACTTGCGTATTTTTAATAGTCGCGAAAAGTCGAAAATACAAGGCAAAAAGAACACAAAGTCACTTGCGGACAGATTATTTTTTACATTTTTTGGGAATAAATAATTGTTTAAATAAGTTACATTTGTTTAAACCATTAAAAATTGTTTAAAAACTCATGGGAAATATTCAAATTGTCCGTTAGTAATTATTTGTATGAAAAAGACGACGGAAATGGCTAAAATGTAACAATAATACGTAAAAATGTAGTTTTTTTATTTTTGTGTAATATTTGGGTTGCTGTGGGGGGGGGGTTAAGGGAGGGTTAAAAATGAAAGTTATTAGTATGCTTTTATTTCAAAGGTACTCCTTTTCAATCCATGAAAAGTTTGGCACGTTTCGATCAAACCCTGAAGTATGAGTTTCATTTCTCAAAAATCCAAAATCTCCTCATGTTAATTAAATAGGATTTTGAAGTGCCCGGTGGTACGTGTTAATATTCGAATTTCGAAAAAAAAATAGGGATTTTTTTTCTCCGGAAATGGAAACTTTTGCGGGGATACTTGCCTTGTAGCTCGAAAAGCGTTTTTTTGGACCACTCTATTGTACAATCATAAAATTGTACGTATATTTATTCCAAATACATATTTTTACCGTAGAAGAAAAATAAATTTCACGCGAACAATGTATACATTCAATCTATATGTATAATAAATTATATATTATAATATTATCACGCGCTCTTGCTGGCTGCCGCTCGTCCCGCAACTCCGAAGTTCGAACATTTCCGAAGAGTACCGAAAATAGCCGGGACTTATTTCCCTTGGATTTCGGATCAGTGCTCGAGCTATTTTACAAAGCAAAAACATACGCAAGGGCAAGTGATTCTTTTGGTTTGTAAATACGCTCCGCACTCGGTCACTTTTACAAGGCAAAAAAGACACAAAGCACTTTAGGTTCTTTTTCATTTGTATGATGATGACGTATTAGATGCCGTGTACAAATTTTGGGACACGCAAAGTGCTTTGTGTATCTTTTTGTGTTGTATTTTTCAACTTTTTCGACTTTCCTCAGTTTTAAACAATCGATTTTTGCAATAAATATTAACAATTAAGGACTTGTATTACGCTAGTTAGATGCAGCTTTCTCTTACGAATCCAGGGATACCAAAAACTCATTTTTCATAAAAATGTCACTTATGTATCTTTTTAGTTTGCACGGCAGAGCGGGACAAGTGGCAGCAAAAAATTACACTTTTTATGACAATAGTAATTTCATAAGCAAGCCAAATGCCGAAACAGATGTGGTTGAACAAAGCAGGGCCATCGCAACGTCTTTGAGAGGAATATGCAGAGCGGGTCCTCAGAAAATCTAAACCCAATTGCGAATAATAACCCCATTAAGAATATTTCCAGTGAAAAAAAATCTTTAAATAAATTTTCTCTAGAACTCCTACAATCCTGGATATTTTTTTCACTGCCAACAATTTTTTTGTGATCTTAATAAAAATCTTAATAAAAAAAAACAAAAAAAATAAAAAAAAATAAATAATAAAAATAAAAAGAAATAAAATAAATATCCACTGGAAGCTTAATTTTCCGGAATGAAAAATTATTGAAAATCTTCCCAAGAATCTTCACAATATTTTTATATTGTTATGAAACCTTCACAAATCCTCAAGAAACTTTAAAAGTTTATTTTCAATGTAACTTATCACGAAAATATTTTCAGAACTTCTGAATATCTTTTTACATCATTTGAATGTTTCCTGCAAATTGAAAGTAATTGCCTTTAAATGCTGCAGAAAATTTTCATATTCTCTTCAAACCTATACGAATTCTTGAAAAGCTTCCAAATTTTAATTTTAAATCTAAAAAAATATATAATTTGTTGAGAATTCTTTGAAATATTTCCAGACTGCAAATAAGTCTTGAATTTTTTCAGAAATTTTACATATATTTTAGAATTATTCGAATTGTTTGTAATTTTTTTTGAATCTTGCAAAATAAAAAACAATGATTTTGAATTTTTTACATCCATTTTCCAGAAATTGGAACATCTTTTCCAATGTTTCATTTTTTCAATTTTATCTTTTGACATGCATTATTTAAAAAAAAAATCATTTCAATTTACGTAGAAATGTTACTAAAATGAAATTGAAAAAAGTGAAACATTCGAAAAGATTTTCCAATTTGTGGAAACAGGATGTAAAAAATTTAAAGTCGCTTTTCTTCATTTTGCAGGATTTGAAAAAAATTTAGAAAAAATTCGAATAATTTTAAAAGATATGTAAAAGTTCTTAGAAAATTCAAAAATTATTTACAGCTTGAAAATATTCTAAAACACGGTAAGCGAAGTATATATTTTTTTTATATATCGAAGTAAAATTTGCAAGCTTTTTGAGATATTTGATAGGTTTGAGGAGAATGAACAAATCTTACTAATATCTCTACGTAAATTGAAATCATTTTTCATTTCAAGTAATGCATTTCAAAAGATGAAATTGAAAAAAATGAAACATTCGAAAAGATTTTCCAATTTCTGAAAAAAGTATGTAAAAAATTTAAAATCCCTTTATTATTTTGGAGGATTTGAAAAAATTAGAAACAATTCGAATAATTCTAAAAAATAAGTAAGAGTTCTAGAAGAATTCAGAAATTATTTACAGCTTGAAAATATTCTAAACACGGTAAGCAAAGTATATATTATTTTAGATATGGACATAAAATTTGCAAGCTTTTGGAGATATTTGATAGGTTTGAGGAGAATGAACAAACCTTACTAACATCTCTACGTAAATTGAAATGATTTTTCATTTTAAGTAATGCATTCTAAAACATGAAATTGAACGAAATGAAACATTCAAAAAGATTTTCCAATTTTTGGAAAAAGGATGTAAAAAATTTAAAATCTCTTTTTTTATTTTTCAGGATTTACAAAAAAAAATTAGAAACAATTCGAATAATCTGAAATATATGTAAAAGTTCTAAAAAAATTCAAAAATTATTTACAGCTTGAAAATATTCTAAACACGGTAAGCAAAGTATATATTTTTAAGATATGAAATAAAATTTGCAAGATTTTTGAGATATTTTATAGGTGTGAGGAAAATGAACAAATCTTACTAACATTTCTACGTAAATTGAAATGATTTTTTATTTTGAATAATGCATTCCAAAAAATAAAATTGAAAACAATGAAACATTGGAAAATATGTTCCAATTTCTAGTATGTGTGAAGCATGCAGGAAATGCCATCAATGGGTGACGTTGTGTGGACGTGAAGATTCCAAGTGTAGATCGATCAGGAACGTCACAAAAGACACATACATTTGTTCTTTACACTTCGTTGGAGAATATTGACCTACAGAAGAGCATCCAGACCCGATAGACCGTGGATCGAAAAGTATAAAAGAGGTAAGATGCAAAGTCAAAAAAGGACTGATGGAAAATAAATTTAAAATTTTTAACTTGATTAGTCTTTGGGTTAGATTTCCCATGCCGTGCCAGGCACTCGACAACGTTTTTTACACATTTTTTTTTTACAATTCTTTTTTTTCAACAAGTTTGACAGTTGTAAGGACTTTAGTTTGTGAGAATAAGGACAGAAAAGTTTATTGTTGCCTGTTTCCTTGACAATTGCTTATTTTAATCTATATACATTTTTATGTCTTTTGTCAGTTTCACAAATATTTCCTTTTTCCAGTGAGTAAAAAAGGCTAGAAGGAGCTTAGCGAAAAAGTATCAACATTTCTCATTGAAGGCTGAGAAATTTAATTCAAGTACAGGGAGCAGTTGCTTCGCTGAAGAAGAGAAGAGCGGAGAAGCGCATTCAATTGCTGTCGAATTCAAAGAAGTCAAAGAATTCTGTGATCCTGAGCCAACTTTTTCTTCTGAGATGCAGAGCATGCAGATGGAATCTCAAAGTCATGAGAAGGAACAGTTTTTCTCATCTGCAGGAACGCAAACAGATTAATTTCTTCGACATATAATATAATTGATTTATACTTTATAAAAAAATACTATATATATTCTTGATAGAACATTTTAAAAAAAAATCAGATATCATTCACACCCTGAGTCTGATTTCGAATTACCCTATCGTAATTTTTCATTTGAAATAATAAAAAGATAAACTTTACAGAAAAAGACAGGTATTTAAAGGAAAAATAACATCTTCCTTCATTTCTAAAAAAAATGCAACAAAACTTGCTTCATGTAGGAAAAATTAAAATCAGAAGACCAGATATCACGGTATCAAATTGAATTTTTCGAAAAGCACCTCAGTTTCTTTAAGAATAAATGATGAAAGCAATGACTGATATTAGAAACATTTTTTCTACAAATAATACGAGATATAATCTTTATGTTGTAATAAAAAAATTTGATAACTAATTGGTTTTTCAATTGGAATTTTTTATTTATCACACTTACTCCTATCAAACATACACCTACAGTTGGTATGCATTTCTCAAAGGTATTTCATTCTTATAAACAAAAATCTGTAACTAGAAACTTCATTTGAAGATTAATCCTTCCGTTGTCATTATGTATATTTTTTGTTTATTTATTATAGATAAATACTGCGGTATAGAGAAACAAACAAAGTTTGTTTACCATAAAATAACCCGTGGAAGCTATCCTATTATTTTCGCACAAAAAATCCACATCTTGAAATTCCAGTTCACGTGCACGGATCGGGCAGTTAAATCCGTCAGTTAAAGTTAACGTCACCTTCAGTGCTTTAAGTGTTTGTTCAGTGATTTCCCGACTCGATCAACTCCTGGTGTTGTGGGGAGTGACGAGTCGGACGATGTATCACCTCCAGTTGCGCCGGGATCGATCGTTCGGTGAACGATCGTGGTCGTAGCTTCCGGAGGCTACATCTGTGCCAATTTTCTACAAAAACCCAAAACCTTTTTTGGGTTCAAAAGGAGTGCCTGCTGGGATGGCCTAATTGGTTGATGCACTTTTGATGGATAGACGAGGTGTCGGTTCATATCCAGCTTCCAGTGAAATTTGTATGAACCTTTTTTGTTTTTTTTAAGACTCTTAGTTTTGGATTAAGTTTAACAACAGGTAATTTAGAGGTTTTCATAATCATAGTGATACATATTCTGGTGTCTCGTTCGTCGACTTTGACATGACTCAATGTGATCTCTCCGCTACTCCACGCCAGTCCGTCATTAAATAACTAACACACGAGTAATCCTATCCTTATCATTATCTGTATTATTTGTGAATTTATCATCATTAAGTACTAAGATACTTTGATAAAAAAGCACAAACAAAGTTTGTTGACGAGAACATAACCTCACCTTGCCAATAACTTGTTTTTATTTCCTTCAGCTGGTTGCTTCCGACACTGCAACCATCTTCTTAGTAGCGCACTGCTGTGCCCTTCTACACTCAAATCTGGCACTAATTGTGCTCCTGGCACATCTTTTTCATTCAAAACTATTGCTGGGAATGATATTTCTGCATTCATTTCTGTGGAGTTCGCACGCCGTACCCTTACAGTGGCTCACGCTATGAAAATAATAACCAAGCAAATTTGGCACTCAGCTTCCGTATATGTAATATACTTTTTTCGTATCGATCACTTTTGAGATACTCTACACTATTATTCATCCAACTTTCGCTACATACGACATTGGCACATTAAAAAAATTGAAAACTCTGCATTTGCATACATTTTACAGAGTAGGGCCAAAACTTTTTAATTCGCGGAAACTGCCATGGCGGCCACGCATGTGCACTATCTATTTCCGAATTTAAATGAAAAGGTCTATTGGGTTTAATATAATAAACCCCATTATGACAGAATTTAGGCCCAACTATATTTATCTCATTGAAAAGAGTGATAATAGGAATCAGAATGACCTGAGAACATGAGAGATTACTATCTAAAGCAAGCAGAACGCCTCCACCCGTTCTGTGCTCTCTGCTGTCATCTCGAAAAACATTGAATCTTTTATGGTCAAGAAATTCCGATGAGTGAATTGAACGCCGGGTTTCTGTAGATATGATTATATTGTATGAAATGGTTCCATCGGGGGTTAACAATAAATCAAATTTTGTATTTCCTCTCCTAACATTCTGATAATACACTATTAAATCTTCACTTCTGAATGATACCTTAGTTCCTCTGATGACTGGTAGGTTGTTCTGTTTGGTTCTTCATTGTTCTTATCACTGCAACTCCGTCTCTGTAAATTAGTTTGAGGTTCAATTCTCCTTTGTTTTTTCGTTTGTTAAGAGCTTTCTTCCCCTCCTGATACTAAAGAAGTTGCATAGGAGTTCTGCCCACTGACATTCTCATCCCAGATAACAAAATTCGCTCGCACACGTGCGGATTAATCCTGCACGCTTGCCTTCACCGCGCCACGCAGATGCGTCATCATATGCGACGCATATCGCTCGCACGTCGTGAACCTCGCACGCTTGACGGTGGAAAGCGAGCTTAATGCGTCTCGTAAAATTACATTGTATACTGTAATACTTTGTATTTCAGGTATACCTTAAGGTAATTGGAAAAAATATTCGTTTTTTTCAAATTTTGTCAAGTATTAGAAAAATATAAGAACTAAAAATTCACCGCTACTGGAATAAAGGTTATGAACCTCGTAATTTCAGTAGCGATAAAAAGACAAGCTGGGACTTGTGAAAATGAAAAAAAAAACACATGCCAGATCACAAGACCGTGATTAAAACACGTCACACTGCACCATAAACAACTGACCATGACCGACCTAGCCTAAACAACAGAAAGAAATGCCATGTTGAAGTTTATTCAAACCACGTGATCACGCGGGAACATTACAAACATCCTTTAATTTAATAATGGTCAAATTAATTTTGAAACATTTGAAAAGTTGTAAAAGTAATTTCAACACATTATTTTTAAATGTTCAATTTGTAAAAATTATTTTTTTAAATTAGTCTGCCAACATCAGTAAATTAAAAATACTTATAACATTTAAATTTATATTTCAGATATTTATCTGGGATATTGCGTGGCAGTTCCTGCACCTCCGTTGAACTCGTTTTTTGATAAATGAATACAGAATTTCCTAAGCTATTTCTTCTTGCTGGAACAACATCGTTATTTGCCTACGCATGGTATTATCAACAGAGTGCTTGCCTATGCGGAATACTTTGATTATATCATTGTCAAGGTTTGTTGTTGACAATACCTTTAATATCACCATGATTGACTTTAAGTCATCTGTATGACTTGAAATTTAGTCATTTCCTACAAGAATTATTAAAATAAGGTTTTTCTTACACGTATTTCTGCGTTCAAACTCAGAGTCCTACCGGCCGTAGTGTAATCTGCGTCATGACTTCCACCAGCTGCCACTTCATCCAATTTATTTTCAAGTGTGATCACTCTTTCCTCTTGGAGCTGTAGCCGGGAACCTATACAATCCATTTTCGATGACATAGATGAAGGGATGTCATTAGGAAACTTTTCAAATGCATCTATACGTAAGTCCGTTTCTGGAATTCTACCAGAAAGCACTTGAACATCAGTGGAGAGCGTATCAATAGAGGCCTGAACTTTGTATATATTTTGGTGCAATTTAGCACCTTGTTTTTCTATCGCCAGATCATTCACTTTTTGACAGCCCTTTTTATCATTTCAAAATCAAAGTTAATCCCGTCTCTGTTAGTTTCCTAAGGAGTGTTTTGCCTAGAACCACAACAACGCGAGAACATGCAATCCGACGATCGCTTCAGTCTCTCTGAACACTCGTCATGGTATTTAGTATTTCACCCAGTGCACTTCACTATCCAACTGTCTTAATTAAATATTTTTTGTTTGCAGTGTGCATAGGCGCACGCGTTAGTATTAGGAACCGGTACAGCAGGAACATTGACTGATCCTTATGTCTGGTTGTTTTGAAATTCCATGTTTACTGTTTATTATAGGTTATGTTTGTTCCAGTTTGTATATAGTTTCATTGAGGTTAGTAGCTAGGGTAACTATACTGAAGATATAACTAGACTAGCTGTTCGTATTCTGAAGCCACCCGTAGTTTAGTTTTTGTCATGCGCATGAATCCCGTTTTCTGATTCGTTCGAACGCATTGAGACGCATCTAGATTAATTGAGACAGCGCGAATTGAATGCGTGTGAATTCGTATGAATGCGTGTTCGAGATCAATCAGAAAAAAAATGATTAAAAGTGCATGCGTCGAGACTTGAAACTGCGATCCCTCGTGTATCAGTCCAGAGTACCAGCCACTGAGCTACGAGACAAGTTACTAAACATTTACAATAAATTCTATGTGCCCTGCACGTTGGTTTTCCTGTTGCGGATTAAATTGTATAAATCAACACTTGCTGAGATTCGCCGTGACGCATTGGGGCGAATTCAAGTGTGTATTTTACTCTCACGAATTCAGACGTATTGACCAATGTTGAAGCATTTGCGTGCTGATGCATTGAAGTGTATTCGCTGACTTTAGACTTTTGCACTGTATTTGTACGTATAGAAAGATTGAAGTTCAGCGCCGAGCAGGTAGAATGGAACCTTTTCCCACGACTTTATGTGTAATTGAGTAAGAAATGGGTTTTCTCATTAAAATTATTGTTTTTCCTAAAAGTTCAGCTCAGTTCAAGTTAAGTCTTCGTGGTGAGAGGTCCAATTTTGTGTGTGTGTGAACGAGTCTCGTGTTGGATTATCAGGGGCGAACATAGGAAATATTTGGGGGGGGGGGGGCGGTTCTCATAAAAAAATTGATCAACCTTTTTCGAGCTGGCAACACTTGTCCTAAGCTTTTTGTCAAATTGTATGCCAAACATCTTTATTTCGTACATATATTACGATATTAATCATTCATTAAACCTTATCAATCATTAAGAAGTACTTATATTAGAGGGTTGCGCCGACAGACTTTTGACCGGTGGCGGCGATTTGAGCAATTTTGATCGGCGGCGGCGGGGCGGCGCGAAGTGAGAAAAAAAAATTACTTTTTTGGTTCAAAATAACGTACAGTCCACAAATATTGACCGATTTCAACAAAAATTCAAAGAAGAAAAACCTGATAAGATTTCTAATAGAGTTGTCTACCCTGCAGAAAAAGATTAATTTAAAATCCATTGACTGCAATTCAAAAATAAAATCGTCAATCGACAATTTTGGTGGAATGCTATTCAAGTCAAATATGGTAAATTGAATTTAATATCCAATTGTTAAATCGCGATTGAAAAATTTGTCAGTGAATTGAATTGATTGTGTCTAGTTTAGTATTTTTTTTTGATATACAGCTTTGAAAATATAAAAATAGGAAGGAACAAAAGATCAATATCCGGCATAAGATATTTATTTAAATCCGGCGCTGAATTCGAATCAGCGGCGGCGCGGTTTTGAAGCAAGTTGGCCAGCGGCTTGGCGCGGCGGCGCAACCGTCTAACTTATATGTATTACAAATATTCCTGCTAATTGTTAATAAACAAATTTTCACAAACAATTAAACTCTGTTATCAAGTTGTCGCAGCTACAGTGCTATACTCATTTTTCTCGGTTTTTTAGCCATGATATCTAATATTTGACCAGTGCTGATTTGTCGGTCTCTATGAACATTGAGAAGAGCTAATCCATTTAATCGTTTGGTAAAGAAGATTGATTCATCTGAAAGGGTAGATTTTTATAGTTTTCAGACAGTACCCAGTATTATAATTATTCATCGATAAACTATAGTTATATTTATTATAAAATAATGTATTCAAATTCAGTTAACGGCACCACATTTTCAGTAAACGGCACCCTACATTTAGTGGACGACACCGGTATTGATTTTGAATGTAAAAGATTGTAGAAATGTATTTGTGAAGAATATTATGTAATTTAGTTGCTTTAGACAATAAATGAAATATCAATCATAACAACATGAATATCTCTAAAGAAATTGCGTATAATTCCCTAAAATCTTCCTTCTGTTGGGTGCCGTTTACTGAGAGACAGTTGTGTCGTTCACTGGTTTTGAAGGTACGATAAGAATACTTAAAATATATTTAATCTACTCAAATTTTAAAATAATACTTATTCAATTATATAACAAAACATAATCTAATGCAAAATAAGAAATACCTTTTCTTTTATCTTTTTAGAGGACTTTCAAATTAATGAAATCTTTTCCTAATTCATACACGAAGAGTTGTCAACTTTATACAAAAACATAAAGTCATGGAAACTTTATTCAATGAAAAGATACGGGAATTCTCTTGAAATTTCCAATATTTGATCCCTTAGTACGACAGTTTATTACTCTATTCATCTCAATTCAGGTATTCCTTTGTACTAAGCGGGGAAAAAATCTACTGTCTTCTCCATTTTCAAAGACCTTAGCAAATTCTAATTATTTTTTCGAAGAGATTTTTTCAAAGCATATACGAAAAAATGATTTTCCATACGATTAACCTTGCTTTATTATTTTTCAGGATTTATTTTATGAAAAAAGTTGTTCAAACAATTATAAATAACTTGAAGGAAATAAAAATTATATATCAGAAAGTAATGCAATTTGTGAAAAAATGTTGGCATTATTTACAAAATACATTCAAACAGCCCGTGTGGAAATGCAAATGGGGTGCTGGTCGGGTACCAGACCAGTTAACCCCACTTTAAGTCGGGGGCTAGTCGGGTCAACTGGCCAGTACCCGACCAGATCGTCACGGTGAATTAGTCGGGGGCTGGCCGGATGACCCCACATATCCCAGTCGGGATCTAGTTGGGTACTGCCCAGGTAAGAGTACAGCAGTACCACTATTGCTATGCTCTAATGATGTAACAAAAAAAGTATTTAAAAAATAAATAATAATAGATTGCGAGCATTTTGTCTATAAATGTTAATTGCCCTGCTTAGAATGAATACATATATTACATTTCTTAACATTATATTACAAATAAAATTTCTAACGCTACGGGGTTTCGAACCCACATCTATACCTGAATCTGTCGCCTAGCAGTCGGTAGTCTTACCATTGCGCTAAAGCTGCGAGTTGAAACTATATGAAGAAGCCACCTTCATAGGCCACAGCTCATAAAAGTTATAACATCCATTTTCTAACTCTTTTTCCTTATTAATTATTTTATTATTATACGACATCATAATATAAATGTAAAATAAAATAACTGTTAATAGGAATATAAATTTAAAAACTTTTTAATAACTAATTTGAATCGATTACAATTTTTCTTCGTCTAATATTTTGTTTTTCGCGTTTTAGTCTATTTTAAAACTTTTTAAGTTGACATAAAATGTCGTTTTTAATGAGCATTTAAGATTTGTATCCACGGAACTTGAAATTGTATCGCGTATCGCGACAATTTTTTTAAAGCTTTTCTATAACGTTTTGCTTTTTAGGTGTTTTAGACTATTCTATGATGATTGAGAATTAAAACAAATGTCTTAAAGTCTCGTTAAATTGACATTAAAAATTTTATATTAAAACAAGAACAGCCCGACCAGAGCCCGACTAGGACCCGCCTAGAAATTTTGACATAAAAATAGCCTACACAGAGGATTAGGATTTTTTGAAATAGCTCGACTAGTCCCCGACCAGCCCACGACTAGAAATGTTCATCAAAAAGAACTCAACTAGCGCCCGACCAGTTCCCGACTAGGGACATTGCCTACAAAATTTCTCCGACTAGCCCCCGACTAGTGCCCGACTTTTAATAGGGCCAAGTGGGGCTATTTCTACACGGGAGTATTCACATGAATGGAAATTTCAGAAGGTGTTCAAATTGAATACTTCTTTAAGTAACTTTCGTTTGACGAAGAATTATTTCCGTTATTTAAGTTTAATTTGCTAACCGAATCCATTTCAAATCAGGCAGGTTCTACCCTCGAAGTTGCAAAATATTTCAAGGACGCAATATGTGGTTTTTTAGAGCAAATTAAGCAAAACGTATTTTAAATTTTTTCTTCAAGCCTCTATAACTTTTTTCTCTTTTGACACTTGTATTTTTTGCCAATTTTTTTCTGAACTTATCCTTCTATGAGGATGACATCCTATGAGTTTTATGCGGACTACATAACTTTTCTAGCCAACAAAATTTCTTTCCGTATTATATCGATTTTTCTAATTTTTCCTGCGAACAAATAGTGCAGTTCCAAATAGCTGAATTCTCCGATTTCCTTAAAAACTCCGTGTACTTATTTATTTTGACGCGCTGATTACGAATATGCTAGTGAAAATTAGCGCGAGGTAATTTTCATCTTGAAAACATGAATAAATCCATCAAAATCATGGCTTTTTCCATTGTCACAGCCAATACATGCATTTTTTCACAAGTGATAGCAAGGCCGTAGCCAGGGGGGGGGGTGATGCATATTTGATTATTATATATATATATATATTATATATATTATATATATATATATATATATTATTATATTTGATTTTTGAAACATGTACATAATATACATATAATCGCATGTGTTCCGCTGCATGACCCGCCTCCCGAATTTTTTTCTGCTGCATATCCCCCCCCCCAAATTTTTTCCTGTTGTATATCCCCCCCGAAAAATGTTTCTGGCTACGGCCTTGAGTGATCGTTTTCGAGAAAATTAGTGATACATCCAAGCGTCAAGTCTTTCTTTACTGTTCTTTTTCGTAACGACAAACCCTAAATGTTGACAGACAACCTACCCCATTTCAGTGTCTCGTGGCGGGTGGTGAAGAACCCCTGTGGCTGGTCACAGAAATAATGTGGGTCAAACGCATACCCCTTTTCAATGTCTCATGGGGGACGGGAAGATACCCCTGTGATTAGCCACAGAAATAATGTTAGTCTTTGTATCTCGATGAAATCAGATAATTTAGCAATTTGGAGCTTTTTTCATATCATGCACCATTTACCCAAAAAATCATAAAATTATATGTTCAGGCAAAAAATTCTCAAAAAAGATTTTCTGGAAAACCCTACCTTTTTAATTTATCTCGTAATTTTTTACAGTTTCTTGTTATATAATGAAGGCATCCACCAGCTTTATGAGAGTTAAACCACTTTTGAGAACGGGAGAAATTATTTTCCTAGAAATATCATTTTATAATTTTTCGCGTAAACGATGCAAGATATTACAAAAGAGCAGGACTTATTTTTCATATACCTTTTTTAGACGTGCTAACTTTTATTTCCAAATTTTCTCGTACCTATCGCTGTTGTTGAGAAGAAGAATGAAATTATAAAATTAGACTTCATCAGAAGAAATGGACAAAAAAATTGGCAAAGAATATACGATTTTTTTAGAAAATCGACTTTTAATATTCACAGGATTCCGAAAAAAGACGACAAATGCTACCAGAAACTGGAACGAAATTGATAATGCCTTGATAAGGTCAAAACTTATAGAGATTTAAGGAACAAAATTCAAACAAAGCAAAAAATCCCAATACGCATAACTTCAAAGGACATACTATTTTCAAAAATCGGAAAAATACAAATAGCACAATTTGCTCTGAAGAACAACATATTTCGTCCTCAAGAGTTTTTGCAACATCAAGTATAGAACCTGCCTGATTTCAGATGGGTACAGTCTGGTGATAAAATTTGCGCTAAATGTGTGATTTTTGTATAAAGGTACTGCTTGAAGGTTTGTTTTAAAGGATTTTACCTGAAATATGGTGAAACCCGAAAAAGCTCAACATTCGGATATACCTTTTTTAGATGAAATATTTAAATGTCTCATTTTTGTTTGGGGGTAGATTTTCAATGTTAGGGGTTGATTTTGAGAAATTATTTTTTATGTGTTTGGAGAGCTCATAATGAAACCAAAACTTTGTCGTACTTTATTTCGTGCCGAGTGCAGAATTTATTCTGGAGGGTAGTTTTTCAGTGGTAGGGGTTAGTTTAGAAAAATTCTTGTTGATGTAATTTAAGAGCATTGATTTAGCTCCATGTTGTGTTATATTGACAAATGCAATTTTTGCAGGATGCCATGTGTTTGACGGTGTGGACATGCCACCTTAACATAAAGCCAGCGCGAACGCACGTTTAAAAAAAAAAATCAAAGGAACCAAATTTTTTAATGTGGTAAAATATTAGCATAAAATGAGCACTAAATTATTCTATGTTGCAAAATAGGAATTTTGCAATATTCCATGTGTGGTCATGTCAGCTTAATGTTCGGCCAACGCAAACCACACGTTTTTTTCAAACGATTAAAAAGCACACAATTTTTAAATTTGGTACAAAATTACCACTAAATTACGCAATATTACAAAATGAGAATGTTGCATTATTTGATTTGTGGTTATGCTAGCTCAACGTTAAGCCAGCACGACCACACGTTTTTTCAACAAATAAAAAAGTACAACATTTCTGAAGGCGTTACGTAATTAGCCCGAAATTAGCACAAAAGTATGCAATATTGAAAAACTTAATGTGAAAAAGTGGTTATGCTAACTTCACAGACCTCTCGTATTGTACTGCTTCTCTCACGCGAGTAGAAATTACACTTCCTCCAGTAATCAGTGCTTCTTCCAGAAGCAAAAAATGTTGTTTTGTACTAAAAAAATGCGCTTTTTCCAGCATGAGTTACAGTTTCGCTTCTACGATAGCAACGTACAAAGCTAGACTATAAGTAGTAGGCAAGCAGAAACTTATCACAATTATACGCAACATTATATACCTACATCGCTATAAAAGGCAAGTCGCTCGTATGACGTTGAGAGTGAGGATTATAACAATCTCTATATACTACACGAAAAAAATAAGTTGTCGAAACTTTACTTGACTAGTCAACCTGTCTAGAAAAGGCCACATTTTTTTAGAATCTCGTACAATTTTGACAAAAGAATCGCAGAATTCATCAAAAAAGTGAAAAAAGTCATCGAATTATTGAAACAAAATCTAGGAACATCAGTTTTCGAATTTGTATTCAGTAGATTTTGACAAAGTTCTAGACAAGCATTCAATTTTTCATAAAAAGCCCTCCAGATTCCAAAAGATTTGAAATACAATAACTCTAGCACAGAAGCAAATAACTGATTTATAAGATGTCGGATAATTCGTTGACTGTCTTCTACATATCTATATATTCACTATGTACAGTCACATTGGATGCTTGTGTTAACACTTAGTGACGCTCAGGCGAAGTGGTGTATGTACACGGAGAAACCTTCTGCTGTACTATTTGCTAAAAATCAGACTAGATTCTACTATTTCTAGTTTGCAATGGAGGGACTAAAAATCTAATTGGAATCAAATCCAAAAAGGTTACATTTATCAAATATACAAAACAATTGTAGATACAGTAAATCCTTTACTGTTTTTCCTTTCTTCGACCGTTTTAATTTTCAAGAAATATTTCAGCTATATAAACGTTATGTAGATGACATATTTACAATTGTTCCAACTGACAAAATTTTAGAGCTTATAAATGTATTTGATAGTGTTGATGAAGACATTCAATTTACTTTGGAACATGAAAAAAAAACATTTGGAAATTCAAAAAATACCCAATGGGAATTTAATTACGAATTGGTTTAAAAAACCATCTTGATCCGGTTGTTACTTAAATTATGAATCCCATCATTCGTTCAGTCAAAAGATGAGTTTAATAAAAGGTTCGGTGAACAGTGGCGGCGTAGCATGGGTTGGCACCCGGGGCGGCATCTCCACCGACTCCTACTGACCGTGGTAACCGATGAAGGGCCCGCATACGTTTAAGGTCTTCCTGAAAGGTTAAGGAGATCTTTAAAAAAATTTTATAGATAGATAAACGTTTATTTTTCAGCCTGCTGGCCTTAAAAAATTGACTTTCTTACACTTCCATTTTTACAGAATTTTCTTAAAACTAACCCTTAAAGACTAACATCCATCCATTCCTTATCTCTAAGTCGCACGCTTTTATCGCCTTGCTTCGCCTCGCCTCGCACGCATGTCCCTACTTTCTCGCATTGCCTCGCTTGCCAACCTCTGTTTCCGCTCTAATACCTACTACTTATCTACTATTTACAATATTTACATGTTACTTATATCTACTTTCTCTCCTATTTACAATCTTTCCGTCTCCATTCCGCTTCCTCCTTCCTTCTCTTCATCTCCATCTTACCCAACACTCCCTTCACCCATGCTGCTGCCCTTTTTTCCCCCTTTTCATGCAACAATGCCTCCATGCTTATCTCACTTCTTTCCACCTCCCCGCACTCATCCAGCCAATGCTCCACTCTTGCATCCCCCTTTCCGCACAGTTCACACATCCTCTTCTCCCGTGAGAGCCAGAACCTATTGAAACCCTCCATGCACCCACACCTCATCCTCACTATAAGCTCCTGACTTCCTTTCTCTCCTTTCTCATATAAATATCGCGCTCTTGTCCTTGGCATAATCCACACATAGTTCCCGTTAAACCTTGACTCACTTATTCTCTCTTCCCCCTCTGTCTTCTCTCTCTCCATGCCATTTTGCTTAACCAAGTCATAAACCTTCCTTTCTTCCTCGTGCATCCTTCTCACTTCATCCATCTGCAGTCCATTCATTCTAAAATAACTTTCTCTCTCAGCCTCCATCTTCCCACTCCCTCTCCTGTTCTCCTTCTCCCACCAACACTCCCTAACCAACCTACTTCCCCCCTCTTCCAAAAATTTCTCCTCATATTTACACGCCCTGCTCCCTGCTAGAATCCCTACACTCGTTCTCCCCGTCTCCCTCCTGACAATATACTTAGGCGTGTTCCTTGCCAACCCCAGGGTCCACTTTTCATACCTCTCTTGCGTTCTATTTACCTCTTCACTTTCCTTACACCCCCACACCTCCACTCCATACAATAGCACACTCATCACTAGCGAATCAAACAGCTTTATTCTCCGTCCAAAATCATCTGCGAATAACTTCTTTCCCAACCCCCACACCTGCCTCATCACCACATTTGCTCTCCTCACTCTCTCTTTTATGTGACCATCCACTCCCCCATTCCTCCGAAACACGAAGCCCAAGTACACAAACTCTTTCACCTCCTGCACCTCCTTTCCCTTCCACTTCCACTCTCCTCCCTTATCCCTCCCCCCTCCTTTCCTGAACACCATAACCTTGGACTTTTCCGCATTCAACTCTAACCCCTTCTTATCTAGGTATCTTCTCAACCTCTTCATCATCTCCTTTCAGGCCTCCTCGCTATTTGCCAGCAATACTATGTCATCTGCATACGCTAGTGACCAAATTCTAACCCCTCCTATCCTGACTCCTCCTACCCCTTCAGCCTCCAGCTTACTTTCAATATCCGCAATTAAAATCGCAAACAGCGTTGGGCTCAGAGGACACCCCTGCCTTAACCCCCTATCCATCCAGAATCCCCCCGAAATCCCCTCCCCTCCTCTTACCTTGTCATTGGTCTCTTCATATATCTCCCTTACCCTCTCAATTAGGCCTTTTTCACACCCCTATCCTCCATCGCCTCCCACAACTTCCCCCTATCCACCGACGGAAACGCGTCTTTGAGATTCACAAAAAACGCGTACACTCTCTTCCCCTTCTTCGCTAATTCTCTATCCACCACGTGCTGCAGCACGGAAATATTGTCGATAGTACTCCTACCCGCCCTAAATCCCGCCTGCGTCTCCGGCAATATTCCTTTCCCCTCGACATCCTTCCGCAGTCTCTCTGCCACCACCGTCGCGTATACTTTATACGCCGTATTTATTAGCGTGACCCCTCTATAATTTTCCTGCCTATCTCTGTCTCCTTTCTTATACAGTGGCACTATTAACCCTTCTCTCCACCCTCCTGGGAATCCCTCGCCCCTCCATACTTTCTTCACTACCTCCTTCAGCCTCTCCCTAACCTATTGTGTACTGGGTCGAAGGCCGGCGAGCCCGAGAAGTGACTACTGCCCCTTCTACCGAGGACGACGCGTACCCTGGCTGAGGCTAGACAAATTAAGATCAGACTGTAAGAAAAGGTGAGTATGACTTTCTTCATACAAATCCAACCAGAAAAGATAAAAGAGAAGCTGAAACACGGCTAAATGGCCTTTGGCCTGGGTCTCCGAGGCAATGTTTATCGCATTGCTTCGGAGCCCCATGTCAAAAACCTGGGACTCTGAAGTAATGCGAAAGCGGTTCCGGAGTCCTGGGTTGGCGAGAATAGGAGTTAAGGTTTAGTGGCTAGGTGCCGTTTGGTAAGTCCCACACTCACCTTCGTTCCTTGTGGACTACGCGCCCGTGTGTGCGTCTCACGTGTATATATTTTAAGTATATATGCGTGAGATGCATATAACGGGCTCGCGGTCCCCGAGGTTCGGATGTGGTTAGTGCATGAGCGTTTGCCGTTTTTACTTCTTTATTTTAAAAAAAAAAAAAAAAAAAAAACCTCTTGTGTACTAAACAGCCATGCTTCGTTCTCCACCCCATCCAACCCTGCTGCTTTTGACCTTTTCAACTTCCTTATCTGCTTCTCTATCTCTTCGTCATTCAACTCCTCCATCTCTGCCTCCCCCGTTCTTCTACTTCCCCCGTCCGTCTTCCTTGAATCTGAGCCCTGGAATGATGCTTTAAAAAATTCCCTCCATTCCTCACTTCCTATCTTCTCGCTGCCCCCCACCCTCCGCTTCCCAAACCTATTTATTATCTTCCAGACGTCCCCCTCTGTCTTAACATTTGCTAACTCCTCTTGCAGATCTTTCTCCTTTTCCTTTTCTTTCTTCTTACACATCACTCTAAACCCCTTCCTCATTTCTATGTACTCCTCCCTCCTCGCATTACCCTCTTTCCACTTCTTGTACTTCCTCTTCACCTTCCTTTTCATCTTTTTACATTCCCTATCCCACCACGGCTTCA
Source organism: Andricus quercusramuli (assembly GCA_932178445.1). Taxonomy (NCBI): domain Eukaryota; kingdom Metazoa; phylum Arthropoda; class Insecta; order Hymenoptera; family Cynipidae; genus Andricus; species Andricus quercusramuli. The sequence goes on from CAKNXH010060179.1 coordinate 128,287, forward strand.
CCATTCCTTTCTTCTTCTTTCGAAATACCTTCTTTTGCACACACCCTTTCACCTTCTCTTTCAGATCCTCCCATATCTCTTCCACCGACTCCCCTCCAAAGCGTACCTTTCCTAGCTCCTCTTGATACTTCTCCACCGTCTCCCTCGTCCAGGTCACCCTCTACCCTATCGAGACTTCTTCCCCGCCTTGTCTTCCGCCACCCTCACCTCTTATCCATAGACTCAATGGCTGATGGTCTGATTCCACCCTCCCCTCTACTGCGAATTTTTCCGTCTCCTCCCATCCTTGCATATTCATAACCACATAATCTATCACCGATACCCCCACCTTACTTACGTACATGTAGTCTCCTTCTTCGTCCCCCATTGCCATACCATTTGCCACCGCCCAGCCTCTATCCTCCATCCAGTCCCTTAGAATCTCCCCCTCCTTATTTATTATCATATCCTTCGATTTACTTTCGAAGCTCTCCCCTTCCGTGTAAAGTCCCCCTTCGCTCCCAATCCTCGCATCAAAATCCCCACCCACTATCACCATACTCTCCTCGTTTTCGCCCAGCAGGTCTTCCACCCTTTCTTTAATTCTTTCCATCCCCTCCTTATTGTACACTGTAACAAACTTACAGGTTATGCCTCCTATTTTTATTTCCCTCATTTGCACTCCCTCCCCCTCTTCCTCTCCATGAACTTTTTCCTCTAATTCATCTCTAGCCCCGGTTATAATTCCCCCACTGGCCCTTCCTTTCTTCTTCACTCTGACCGCCTCCTGAAGTCTCCACCTATACCCCCTTCGCAGCTTTGACGCTATCCTATCCCATTCCTTTCTTCCTACCCATGTCTCTACCAGTCCCACAACGTCGAATTCCTGGATATAACGCCAGAACTCCTCGTCCTCCTTCTTTACCCCTGCTACATTCCAATACAGCACCTTCACTACTCCTCTACCCTGCCTTACCCCCACGCCCCCCCCCCCACTGTCTACGAAACAAATTCCCCTGCACTTCCTTCAACACATCTTTCTCCTCATCCCACACCCACATTTTCTCGTCTATTTTTATTTTTCGATATGCTACCTTCGCCGATCTCTCTTCACTCTTCTCCCTTCTAGCCCTGTCGTTCAGCATTCTCTGCACATCCCTTTCCTTTCTCGTTAAATCGTGATCGATGAAAACTGCCTTATCCTTTATCCTATTTTTATTTCGCATTACCCCCAACTTTTCTTCCCAGCTCTCCATCTCCACAACCGCCACTTCCTTGTCTTTTCTCCCCTCCAACTTAACTTCCCCTACCCTGCCTGTAACCCACCCTATGCCCTGTAGCAGCACTTCCACACCCTGTCTTCCTTCCCCGCTCTTTAGCTTCAACCCTTTTACCACAATATTATTCCTCCTGTCTGCCTTCTCTATTCTCTACATTTTCAGCTCCATTGCCCTTAACCTTTCCCTATCTGCCCTCTCTTCATTCTCACTCCTACGCTCTCCCACTTTCTCTTCTATCATCTTTTCTACCCTCTCCCAAATACCTTTAATCTCGCTCCCCCCACCTCCGCCACCTACTTCCATTTGCGTCCTGCCCTCCTTCTTCTCAAGCCTTTTTTCCGTCCTTTCCTTCCACACCCTATTTTCCTCTTCCATCTGCTTCATTTTAGCATCTTTTTCTTTCCTCTCCCTCTCTAACCCCTCTACTCTCTCCCTCATCTCTTTCATCTCCTTTTCCCATTTCTCATCTCTAATTCTTAATTCCTCCCTCAACCCCCTGATCTCGCCTATCAGCATACCGAGCGCCTCCTTCTCCACATTTCCATAAATTTTACGGGGGGGGGGGTGTCCTTCTAGTTCTCCCGCTTTTTTTAAACGGGCTATCTACCACGCTTTTGTCCGGGCTCTCTTGGCTGTCTCTTTTTCTCTTTAAGAGATCATCCCCGTCACTTGCGCTCGAAGTTCTCTCCCTCACCTTCTCTCTTCCTTCGTTCTCACCGTCCCGCTCTCTCGCTCTCCCTGACGCGCCACTAGACACCGAGCCACGGGCTGTTGGCCGTCGAGGCCAAGTGGTACCTGTCCATGTAATAACCTCCGCAACCGCCAGATGTCTCTGCAGAATGCTGTCTATTGCCGCCAAATTTTCCCTTTATTTCCCTCTTTTTCCTTTTGTTTTTTAATTCCGCACAGCCCTTGCAGACACCCCTTTCTCTCACTTAGCACCCCCCAACATTTTCGAGCACCACCCTTGAACCTCGAAGGCCCAAGACTCCTGACCACAAATTCCCCCGATTCCTTGCTAACCTAACCTCATTTTCCCAATTTACTCAAATCCCACCTCACCCCTACGCTCAAGATTACTTTTTCTCTCTCCAATTCACACCACACAACCCAACTCACCTCCTCGGTTTCCACCCTCACACTCCACTCACTCCTACCACACAAATTCCGTAAATCATCTCACCAATTGCCACGAACCACGTTCTCACTTCCGCCACCAACATGCAAGTCTAAAAAAATTTAATATAAACGTTTTTTTCAAAAATAACCACACTTCAGAAAGATTGTTGAGTAACAAAAAAGATTCTGAAACTGCACTGGATGTAATAAACACTACATAGGTGAAACTAGCAGGAGATTGAAAAGTAGAATTTATGAACATAAAAGAGATTGTAGAATGGGTAATTTTAACACAGGTTTGTCAGAACATTCATGGGAATTTAATCATGTTTTTGATTTTGTTAATGTTAAAATCTTGGCTAGAGAAAATAATACTTTTAAAAGACATATTATTGAATCAATTTTTATTAATAAGCATATCAAAACTTCAATAAATTCAAAAACTGAAATATTGAATATAAACCAAATTTATCAAAGCATTTTATAATAACCCCCTATTCGTAAAATTATGTTTACTTAATCTAATGTTTATTCAATTTTACTCTCAAGCTTTAGCGCGCCTCTTCATCAGAGGTTTATTAAAGTTTCACCTCTACAATTACGACTTTTCATAACAGTCAGCTTTGTATCGTCCGTTTGTAAACATCGTTTCAATTATGTGACACTTTCAAAAATTATTGGAGCATCTCCAATATCTTGGGGCTCCAATTAGAAGAAATTTTTATTCTTTTCATTCTTTTTGAACTTTTTTTTGTAATGACGATTTTGTTGTATAAAATATCACATTACTTTATGGCTCAGGTATGTTTTAATTTTTATTTTTCTTATTCTTTGTTAAAACCTAATATCCTTTTTACGACACTAATTATGCGACCTTCACGCTCATAAATATTATATTAGTTTTATTAAATTATAGATATGTGTATCGACTCTTGAAAAAGACCCGCAGTGTTGGTCGAAACGTTGAGGATTTTCTAAAGAAATAAATGTTTTTTACATGTTATTTCCGATGCTTTTATTTTAACTTTATAATTGACCGTAAGACCGAACATCTTTGCTAAAATCAGCTGAAATACTTCTTGAGGTTATATTTATTTCAAAAACGGTTTGAAGTATTTACAAACCTCTGTACCCAGGAAACAAGAAACGATTGACCACGTTTTTAATCGTATTTCAGGTCGTATGAAATGCGTATCTCAATCTTGAATGGCAGATTGTTGACGATAGGATATAAGTGCCAATGAATCGGAGAAGTGGTTATTTTACGATTCACCAAAAATATTTCGTTATTGATTGAAAAACGACGGCTAATCGCAATAATACCTTTTAAAAATGTCTCCTAAAATTATTTCATTAGAATTTGAAGACAAAGCGTTCGTTTGTAAACCTCTGAATAGCAGGACTCTGAAATGCAGGACGTAAAGTACCAGGACCACATTTTAATTTTGAGGTTATGTTCTTGAGGTCGTACATTTTTAAACACTCTAACAGGATAAATAAAGCGCATATCACATTTCTTAGGTATAGTTTTGAATAAAAAAGACATTTTTTTTATTCACATAGAACTCATCACTGTTAGAGCAATATTAGAGGCTCTGAGACGTAATTTTATGATAAAGTCCAACGCGCCATCTCTTTCCGTCAGTTTGTCGATGGATTGTCGATTTATGTCCTGTTTGTAATTTTTCAGGATGCCAAGACGTAACAATACTACCCATGTGTGAAATTATGCTGGATACTGCAATTTTACCAAAAAAAGTGTTAAATTTAAATTTATTCACTGACGTAAATTTACTACGTGCCACGCTGATCGAATAATTTCCATAGAGGTTTCTTATGATGAACATCGTTGAAGCTTTAAAATCCAAATCATTTAAGTTCCTAACCAATCTGCACTTTATTATTCAAATTTACTCGCACCCAATTCCGATTCACTACAATTCAATAATGAAGAGCGCAATCTGCATTATACAATTCACCGGACTTCATCAATCATCAATTGTATGATGCAGATTCGTTTCTGTTAAAGTGAATCTGAACTTTACCATTCACTTTGACATCCTTAAAACTCCATTTCATTGAGAACTTGAAACGATTCATGCATTTCTTCTGTGAATCGTAAATCACCAATTGAACTTAAGTTAGTTTTTTGAGGTTATGTTCTCCTATTCACAACGTCTTAAGACGATAGAACGAGTACATTTCCGAATGTGGCTTTGCAAATTTAATAGCTGACCAATTCAAAGAGTCAAAAAAACAATTGAAATGCAACTTTCTCAATCTGGAATTTTAAGATACACACTTCAAGGCGCTCCAGTTCAATCGTTTCTTTTTTTCTGGGTAGTAAACGAGCAAGCAATGTATTACAGCCACTTACTAATTTCGGTAGAAGAAAATTCTAAATTTCTTGCATTAATATCTGCAGAAGATTGGAATATTTGCAAAAAACTGTAGTAACGTCGAGATCGACCGGCACACTGATTTAGTAAATGCCTAAGTGAAAATTGGTACAGTCGGATTAGCAGACGAAAAAAATAAACTCAACACGCGACCCGCTGTGTTGAAGGTCACGACACACTTACTCTTTTACACAAGCATACGACGTACGTGCTGACTATAGGAGTATAGGATATCGAACTATATGACATGATTATATTTATTTAAATTGCAATTGTACAGTACATATGATTATATAAATTTAGTTTATACATTCATTATATACATACAGGAATATTATTTTACAAGCTGAAACAGAAAAACGTGATTAACATCAGGCTTGTGGGAATCGAACACGGGTCTCCGACGCGGCAGCACGGCGATATTCCATCCTGCTAAACCAGATTATGCGATTCAGAAATTTATCGCCTTTATGAAGTAAATGCTAACACTTCAATTAATTTTCATTGAACCATTCATTGATTGTTCACAGAGATGGCATTTTTCAAATTCAAAGCATCACATCTTAAAACGTAATCAAAAAAGCTAATAACGAGATTGTAAAATAATTTTTTGCACTTAATATGGTGTTTGTTTTTCAATTGTAATTTTTCGAATTATCATAATTTATTGTAATAAGGATCTGAACTGAAGATTTCCAAACTGTAATTAGCAAGTTGAAAATGAAAGAATATGTATATTTTAAAATAAAAATGTTCAAAATGAACATTTTTTAAGTTAGAATCATGAAATTAAAATTTGTAATTGGCAGTCAGTTCATTTTAAACGCAATGATAATAATCGATGCATTAGATTTTTTCATTTTTAATTTTAAAATCTGAAGTAATATTAGTTTAGTGTACTCCAATAGGAAACAACTAAAAGAACGAAAAATTACATCAAGAACAATTAAATGTAGAGTAATGAAATAATTTCGTGGTTTGTCGGAATTCCCATCAACTTGTAGCAGTCATTCAAATTTTCGAAGCATAATTTCTATTTTGAAGTGTTCAAGAATAAACCTCACACTACTACTTAAAAATGGAAAACTTAAACTCGTACCATTTTAAGGCACTATCTGTCGAAATTAAATACTTAAAAACTGAAAGCCATTGAAATTGAATAAATTTTATCTTTAAAGTTTTTAAACTTAAGCAAATTCAGGACATAGCAATTAAAACTCAGTGTTTTGATTATCCAAAATGTTTAAAATTGAACTATTAAACATGTAAAAACTGAAGTAATGGAAGCTAAAGAATTTTTAACCCGCAAAGACCACGGTAGTGCGAATTCGCACCAGCAAAATTTTCAAACAAATGTCCCTTCTCACCCAGCAGGTAGAAGGGTCTACCTCCCATGCGTTAAATATGTTCGACCCTTATTGCATCAGGCCCCATAGTGCAATCATCAGTCGTATAAAGCTACCCCTGATGCGGGGTTGAAAACTTAGGCTTGGTGCGAATCGTGCGAAATGCAAAGAAATTCAAATTAAAAGACGTGTTTTAAAAATGAAATTTTATCAGAAATTTGATAGTGATAATGAAAATTTAATTATAATTAGAGCTGTTTTTAAAAATAAGGCTTTTCAAAGGTACAATTTTGAAAAAGTCACCTTTTCTATAAAAAGGTTCCATTTTCTTTATATTTCATAAAAGTGGATGAGGTTCAACGAGGTTTTAAAGTTGAAATATTGTACTTTGAGAAAAAAAACATTATTGAAGAAAAATGAAAATAAATATTATTTTAAAGAGTGTGAATTTGGGGTCCTTTTGAAGTAGGGAAATAAGCATAATTCTGCACTCATTTTATTGGATAGAATTTAGAAAAACTTTTGCTTCTAATTTCATTGTAATATTTGACGAAAAAGTAATGATAAACAATATTGTTATTCATAAATTATCGAATTATGCTCATTTCCCTACTCCAAAAGCACCCCAAATTCACACTCTCTTAAAACCCTTTAACGCCGAGAATGCCCATTTGGGTACACCACTTTTTCTGCAATTATAGCTCATGCAATTGAAGGTATAAAAAATTGAGAGAAGCATATTTTTGAAGCTTAAGATCTCTTCTTTCCGATGATGGGCATGAAAATGTGATAGAATGTTGATAATTATGGAAAAATATTGTTTAAACAAAAAAAACACGATTTTTTCTTATTATTTTTTTTATAAAATCGAGTTTTCCGATTGGTTCCCAGTGTGCAATCTCTTTGCAACCTCAAGAACCGGTGGAATGAATGCCCAAGCTTTCAGAATACATGGTTCCGAGATCAATTTTCTATCGTAGTGTGTTCAAAATGGCTCGTTAATGACAAAACTTTTTCGAAGACATTCATGAATTTTTTTCTCAAAAAGTATGATCTTTTCGAAAAAGTGCATGTAGAGAAAAGGTTTTTAGAATCACTCAAGGAATACGTGAGAATTTTTCCAGGAAGTTTTACATTATTTTTTTTTGATTTTGCAATTTGTCAATTTTTGAAAAATTAAAAAATTGCTCCAAAAATCCTTTAGAAAATCCAGGTGAATTCTTTGTTTGATTTTAACAACTTTTTATTCATGAAAATTTTTGCTATAAGCTCATCAGTCTCAAGAAAAAAATTTACAAAAGTCATCATTCTTGATCATCTAAATTTTCGATGTATCTGCGCTTCGATGAGTGTGTGAGCCTGCATTGGCAAAAGGAGGTGTGGAAAGAATAGTATATTGCGTGACGAGGGTCGAAAGGCAACGATTTCACGAGTGTGAAGTTAGCTGCCCGAGCGAAGCGAGGACTAATATCACACGAGTGGTGAAAAAACACCGAAACAAGATACACTGAGCGGAGAATTCCCCAGTGGTTCGGGTTTACACCCCAATAGTTGGGGTGGTTTCCCTTTTTTCCTATTTCACACGAAGGATTGGTGCGCTCACACGACCGAGTCGTGCGGGCACCCCAACCATTCGGGTGCTCACCCGAAACAACAGCGGCCGAACTGGTGGGGCGCCCGCCCGAATGGTTGGGGAGCTTGCACATATGAGTCGGGAGTTTCGAGTCGTCAACCGCGTTGGATGTTGCGCGTTCGACGTTTGCGCATGTTCGCTAATGGCCGCAGCTGATAAACATCAGGCTCTTCCTGAATGTCACTGTTCCTAGTTTATGTAAATTTTATTATTCATGTGCGAGATGTCAGTGGAATACAGTGTAAACTAGTTATCTGGTTTTTCTTTGGACAATCATTAACGAACGTAAGAGAAATATAAAACCTTATTTTTTCTCCATAATTATTTCTGTATATATACAGGTGTATAAGCTTAAATCCGTTGTTTGCTTATAGATAGCGTTAGTGAGCATACGAAGCTACCATGGACACGCCATCCTTTTTTTTCGAAATTGACATCAGTCAAGATATAATCAGTGCACATAATCAGCAATTTCATACAATAACATACATTTTTCCTTTGGTAGTCATGTCCAGTTTTTCGCCAGAAAAAGAGCATATGCGGGAAGCTCTGCTTTTCTGCTTTAATTTAAAGAAATCGGCTGTCGAATCGCATTGAATGCTTTTGGTGACCAATCGTGACAGTGCGTTATCGGAAACAACGTGCAGAGATTGGTTTCGTCGGTTTAAAAACGGCAATTTTCCCCTGAGCGACAATAAGCGTGAAAATCGGCCCAGGAAGGTTGAGGACCATCAATTGCAGGCTCTTTTGGACGCAGACGATACCCAATCGCAAAAAATGCTTGCCGAGCAAGTGCGTATTACTTAAGCAGCCATTTCCATGCATCTACGTGCCATGGGAAAGGTTCAAAAGATCGGAAAATGGGTGCCGCATGAATTGACAGATAGGCAGATGGAGCGACGCCAAAGCATATGCGATATCTTGCTCGCTAGACAATAAAGAAAAACGTTACTGCATCGGATTGTGACGGGCAAACAAAAGTGGATATATTTCGAGAATCCTAAACGCAAGCAATCGTGGGTTGATCCCGGCCAACCCACAACATCTTTCCTAAGGCTTCCCGCACATGCTCCTTTTCTGGCAAAAACTAGACATGACTACCAAAGGAAAAATGTATGTTATTGTATGAAATTGCTGATTATGTGCAATGATTATATTTTGACTGATGTCAATTTCGAAAAAAAAGGATGGCGTGTCCATGGTAGCTTAATATGCTCACTAACGCTATCTATAAGCAAACAGCGGATTTAAGCCTATTACTTTACTATTACTATTTAGGCCTATTACTTTGGGAATTGCAAGGTTTCAAGAATTTCACTTTTTTTTTAATTTTTGACTAAAAACGCGATAGTTGTGTTTTTTCGAAATACCTTGTTTCCCGTACATCATAAACAAAGTTTATAGGAAACAAATGAAAGTGAAGTCAATTTGGCGTAATTTGAAAAAAAGAAAACTGTCTTAGCCTCAATAGGTCACGAGATATGATCTTGGAAAGTGCCCTCTTCCTGCATAGAGGCACCTGAGCGTACCGTAAAGTAGAATCACGCTTATATTTCGAAGTTTTTGTCCCAAGTAAGTATATAAATTTCATTTGTCATGTATAAAAGGTATTTTGCGATCGATAAATAAATAATTGTTTATAACAAAAGCTTGCTATCGCCACTTTTGATTACATTTTTGCCTTTTTTTAGTACTTTCGTGGCAACAAAGTGATTCTAATTGATTGAAAATGTGTGATATGTTTTTTTATCAATGAACAAATATTTTGTATCAATAATTGTTTATAAAAAAATCTTGCCATAGCCAGTTTTGAGTACTTTTGTGACAAAAAAGTAATTATATTTGATTTAAAATGTGATATATATTTTTGATCAATACACAAATAGTTTTTCAATAATTTTTTTTAACAATATCTTTCAATGAATTTTTAATCAAATACAATTACTTTTTTGTTAGAAAAGTACTCAAAAAGTACTCAAAACTGGCTATGGCAAGATTTTTTTATAAACAATTATTGATACAAAATATTTGTTCATTGATAAAAAAACATATCACACATTTTCAATCAATAAGAATCACTTTGTTGCGACGAAAGTACTAAAAAAAGGCAAAAGTGTAATCAAAAGTGGCGATATCAAGCTTTTGTTATAAACAATTATTCATTTATCGATCGCAAAATACCTTTTATACATGACAAATGGAATGTATATAGTTACTTGGGACTAAAACTTCGAAATATAAGCGTAATTCTACTTTACGGTACGCTCAGAAGAAGAGTGCACTTTCCAAGGTCATATCTCGTGACCTATTAGGGCTAGGACAGTTTTCTTTTTTTTAAATTACGCCCAATTGACTCCACTTTCATTTTTTTATAAACTTTGTCGTAGGATGCACGGGATACGAGGTATTTCGAAAAAACACAACTTTCGCGTTGTTAGTCAAAAATTAAAAAAAAAATGAAATTCTTGAAACCTTGCAATTCCCAAAATAATAGGTCTAAAAGACTTTTTTTTTTAGATCGACGCAGAATTTTATAGACTCTATTGCATCCTCTGGCACAGTCAATGTAAACTCAACCTGACCTGATTTATTTTGGAAAAACTGTACTCCACTTCTTTGCCCGTAAAAGCAGGCAAAAATGGCCAACTTTGAGGGGTCATAAGTGACGACCCATTATAGGTTTTTTTTTTGTGTAGAGAAGGTGAGAATGCATTCACGCATTGAGTGTGGGACTCGACCTAAACACGGTAATACCCACTAAACTCACCTCCTCTTCCCGCCAACCCATGTTCCCGGAATCCGCTTTCGCATTACTTCAGGAACATGGGGGGTAAGGCCATTAAGTCGTGCTTTGACTTCCATCTATTTCAGCCAGCTTGGCATCTTAACACTTCTCTCCCAACCAAGATGCACGCATCGTCCTCAGTGGTGTGGTGGTACCACAACCCGGGCTGGTCGACCTTCGGCATCTTGGTTGGGTATGTTCTGCTACTTGCGTCGGTCATCCGGCTTCTTCATAGAGGCGGCCTCCCTGAACGACGCGCACCGCATTGTCCCCGGTAGATGATCGGTCCGGGGTTTCTCTTCTTTAGCGGCGCAGAGGTAGCACTGCAGCGTACTTTCGCACGCCGCGGCCCTATGGCCCTCTTTGCTGCACCTCCAGCAGGCCTGGGTCCGGTCTGGACCCCGACATCCCGCCGCCATATGGCCAAAACCCAGGCAGCGGAAACACCTTATACACGCCGTCTTCCTCCGCACACGACAGGACACCCACCCCACTTTGAGGTGTCCCGTGCGGAGGAGTATTTTCGCCACATCCTCTTTCATTTCGACGAAGGCCCTCAGATTACCTCTAAAAGCCTTCCTCGTCATGGACACCTTTAACTCTCCCGCTGCTGCCCTTCCGAAGTGTTTTCGGACCGCAGCCTCCACATCCTCCGCATCTGTGATCAAGTCGAGGTCCAGGACCTCGACTTCGATGCGGGGAACGAGTTCACGCACGTTCCCCCTACTCCCTACAGCATCCTTGATGGCCGCGGACAGCTTTGATCTGCCATCCGCAGTCGGCCCTACCTCCACAAGAAACTCTCCCCTACGGGTCTGCCTGACACCCCTGATGTTTACACCAAGGGTATCCGGCTTCACCTTTTGTTTGAGGTTCCTGAGGACCTCCGCATAGCTAGAACCCTCGGCAGATTTTATTATAACCGCCTCGGGTCGGGCTCGCCACCGCTTCTCCTTCTTCATGGCAGCGGCTGTAGAAGTGATCCCCTCCTCATCCGCGCCCTTCAGGGTCGAGGAAGCCACAATGGTATTGCGGGTCCTCGGCTTCTTCGCCTTCTGTCTTGCGTCACTTGCCTCAACGGGACTCGTAGAAGGCTCCCTCTCTCGCATCCCAGTTTGGGGAGTGGCAGCCTCCAGAGCTTCTTCGGTTTGAGTCCCGTTTTGGCTTGTGTCCCTGCTGTTATGCGCCTTGTACTTTTTTCCGACGTTCAGGCAAACGCGTCTTACCGCATCTTGGTAATACCAGTCAGCGAGGTCCATGGAGGTTTTCAGCGAATCCACTGTACGCTGTACCTCACCCAGTCCTTGCCTGATTGGCAGAAACATATTCCGCTTCGTGTCGCAGAAATCCTGCATGTTCGCCAGTACACCCTTCAAATCCTCCAAGATTTTTTTGCTCCTCTTTATGTATTTATTCGCGTACAATATATCGAGTCTAGCATCCGACTTTTGAGCGCGATCCATCTCCTCCACCACATCCAACTCTCCTCCCAACTCCTCACATACACTTCTATTCAAACTTTGTTCAGTCGCCATCTTGTTCCCACGAGTAGCTAGGGAAATAAAGGTCCACTCCCGCAAAGCCCCGCATGCGGGGGTAAGGTCTCTGTACTCTAGAAGGCGACCTGGTATCCTAGAGACACCGTTTGGAACACCACACCCCTGGTGCCACGCAGTCTTCGGCACGGTTGATTAACGCCTTGACTGCGACTGCCTATTGAGTAGTGTAACCGTATTCAGCAGAAACCCTCAGTACAGGGCTGCCACAGGAAGCGGTCGTGGTTGTTTCTTGGTGTGTCCTTCACCCAGTCTGTTTGGTCCGCGGGGCCTCTTTTATTTCAGCCCTATCCTCTGTTTCCAGCGAGCATTCCCCTATCCGCCACCCGGGGACGCGCCACGTATGGGTTACAGACTTCCACTGGTAGGACCATTATAGGTAGGACATTGTTCCTTTTTTGAAATCACAGCAAATTGAGTCTACTTTCACTCACCTGTGGAACACTTTTCCGTATAGTAATCAGGTGCAAAGGTACACAGTTTGTTTTGAAAACTAGTGATTTTTCGTCGAAAATCCAAAAAAGTGGGGCTTTTTCAATATATGCTAACTCGAAACCTATAGAAGATAGAGGATTATTTTTTCAACAAATTTTCTTATAATTTTGTCCTCTTTCTTTTTTCTGTTGTACATTTTGCTCCAAAATGAAATGGGAATTATCAGTCCACGCAAAACTAAATTTTTGAACTGTTTTCGAAAAAAAAAACCCGGTTTGGCAACTGATCTGTTCTAGAGTTTTTGATATGTTAAAAGGGACCCCTCAACGAAACTTTCTCATTAAAAACATTTCTTCTGTCAGTTATCACGGAATTTCACTCATTTTTCCGACGTAATGCCTGGACTAACCCAGCTATTTAAATGAACATCCACAGCGCAAGTGATGTTTTTGGATATTGGCACTGTAAAACGAAAAAAATTTTGAAAGCCAAGTCTAAAGCTTCCAGACAAGAACCAACTCTGTATTGTTGCTCGTCTACAACAACTACTGTCTGTTGAATTTTCGCCAAAGGTCCAATAATGAAAACCATAGGTTGAAATGTTTCCTTTGATTTTAAAAGCTTTTCTCTTAATTTTTTTATTTTTCCGTCCAAGTCACTAGCCAACTGTTAATCACAAATTAAAAAGTAATTATAAGAGGGAAATATACATTGACTATAAAAATATTATTCAATATTTAAAAACTTTTTTTTTTGTTCAGGAACGTACCTCAACGTGTTGTACGAAAGTCTCAAGTCTTTGGCCACGATTTATTCTTGTTCTACCATTTGACGGTGCAACATTTTCAGTTTCCTTAATTTTCCTTTTTCCGGGTCGCCCCATGTCAATCAACAATGGCAACAACTGAAGTACTACGCAATCTTCATGTTCTAAAAAAATTATTTTATACGAAATACATGTAATTTTTAATTACTTTCATAATAACAAAGACAACGTGTGCAATAACTTTTACATTATGAATATCAAATTCAATTTTTTTCCGTAGCTTTAATTATTTTATACCTGCTTCCAATGTAGGTAACAAATGAATCAACGCTTGATCTCGGACGTCTTTAAGTTTGCCTTTGATCCTACTCAATGCTTGTAATTCTTTTACAAGTACGTCTTTAATTACATTCCACCTACTGTATAAGGAAGAAGTGTTCTTCGGATAAAGCCTCTCAAAGTCCAATAAGAACTGTTAAGTATGAGAGTAATCAGATAAATAGTATTAGGATAATCTAAGTTGAATGAAGTGAATTCTTGATGAATAATTTATATTACCAATTCTTTTGCGCCTTGTACTCTCAAGCAGGGAAACTTATTAATATAATTTGAGATTGTCGTTTGTTGCATAGAATAAATTATTCTTCTTAATTCATAGGTTGCTTTCCATTTCTCGCAACCGTCTTCCCAAGTTTCTAAATTGTTTTCTAGCCAATTTAAATTTTTGTTTTCTGCAATACGAATTTTTAGTTTAAAAAAATATTTTATATTCTATTTACAAGTTTTATTTTGGCTATCTTATAACCTGTACTTAAAATTAGAAACATATTAATCAATATCCTGAGGTTCCGCGGGGCTAAAATAAATTTAAAAAAATCGCAATTCTCAGAGTTTTGTAAAAATCGCTAATACTACATTTTTTGTAACCTCCGTGATATATCCAAACCATTTTTTAAGATATTCTATGCACATTTTGAAGCTAAATCATATAATTTTACATGTATTTCTTTCTACCTAGCCGAACAGATAATTTAGCTACTTCGCTTACCAGGTGTCCTTCGGGGGGTCCCCATATCTCGTCGTTATTCATAATGCTGTATAAACTCAAAAACGGTCCGAATTTTTACAAGCAAGTAGTGACTTTAACATGAAAATCAGTTTTTGAAAACTCTCGTTCCGAAATCAGAACGAATTTTCCAAAAAAACAAATTTGAAGGGTATCGTGGCATAAGCATGTAAGTGCCAGAACCTGAATTTTATAGAGGATACAAAAAAATGTCTAACTTTATTATTATACCATTAAGCCATTTCTCTTACGGGGTAAGCGTGGCTCACTCGGTGAGGTAGGGAGTAATGTAGGGAAGGGGGTATAGATTTTCAAATTGATCTAGAATGCCCGTGTTGTTTATTTAAATAACACGTTCATTCCGCAACACGGCTCCGACCCAGGTTGCTGATCAATCTCTCTAGCGATCACCCCAGAGTGAAAAGCCTCACAAAGTCATCATGTAAGGCTCCCCACTCGGGCCCATTAGTATCCAAGATCTTCTCTTTCAGGCACCATTCACTCCTCTTTTTATAAGATATTTGTCACCACAGTTTTTTGTAGCACATTTAATACAAAACAAAAAACTGCGAATAACATATCTGCAAAAATTCTTTTCAAAGGAACAGTGCATGCCAAAAAACGCTGGTCCGGATGCAGAAAAAGCTGAATAACTTTTTTAATATTTGAGTAAAAACAGAAACTAAAAACACATTTCAAGATATTATTTATCTCTATTGAATCGTGAAAAAAAAACATATGGAAAGAATTATTCGCTCACGCCATTCGGCAGGCTATTGTTTTCCTGACCTACGTCCTAATTGAACTGGACCATTAAAACAAGTGATTGAAGCTAATAAAATTAATTTCCGAAATTTAGCACTTATGACCTTATGCCCCGAGACACTTAAATTGTTTATCACTTTTAAACAAGATATATATCACTATTTGTATCAAAGTGTAAAATTGTAACCTGAAATCTTAACCTCTAAATTTTCGTTATTTTTGCTTGAATTATTCCTATAATAATGAAATCAAAAGAATATATTCAATTATATTTAAATATGCTTACGTTTTTTCAAGAGAAATGCATGTTAGTGGTTCCAAGTATGTCCATAAAACTTCACATTTCCCTACGAAACCAAGAGCCTGAGAAATTCCGGAAGATGCCGGGAACACGAAATACGTAAACACTGGTAAACATAGCGGCGGCCGTTGTGTTGTTCGGTACAATTGTTGTCATGGTACAATTCAATTTCCTACAGAAAATAGTAGTTCCTCTTACAAATTCAGTCTTTTATGTTATTTTAGATACTTATTACTTCTATTCTTTCAATACAATTTGAAAGTGTCTCTACTAATTTATCCTATCTAGGATTTTACTACAGAAAATACTAAGACTTGGTATTATCAACACGAAACTTTCATATGAAAATAGTACACGTTACTACCACTGTATTAAAATTTACAAATTATCGCATTTGTCCCTCAATTTTAACCTAATTTAGTAACTTTTCCAGTACAAAGTTTCTCCGTGTATAAGTCTGAATGGAATCGCGGTCACCGGCAATGAACAAATGAGCGCGGATTTAAATTTTGCTCTTCACTGGGATTTGTGCAAAATATTCAATGTGTTAAAATAGCCGTGAAGTCTAGTTGCTAGGGATAAGTTGCGTTCGATGCGTCATAGACATAGGTGTTAGGTAGTTCGAACCCCCTCGCAAAATTTCTTTCGATTTTTCATAGGTTCGTGTGTATCTGTGAAAATAAATATAACTTAAACGTAAGTCTGTGTGAATAACAATATAGTAAATATAACCGCGAAATACATATTTTTTAACTTGGCTACACTGTTTTCTAAAAACTCGTTAGGAGTCACCGAAAGTTTCATCGACTGGCTTCGAAGCATTAGTCATTGTTGTATCAGTGTTTCAAGAACTCTATTCCTCTGGTCTTCACATTTTTATTGAAATTATTTTGTACTTTCTACAACTCTTTCTACTTTTCAAACATGTATCAATGAAAGTTTCTAAGACAATTCTTCCAATTCATGACATACGTTTAGCCCTATCCTAGAGTGGTTGACTCAGTCATTCTAAATTTTAACAACTAATTTTTTCCGAGTAACAAAGCAAAATTCCATTGATTTTCGATTGAGTATTTTGCTAATAACTCCTGGAGGAGAAATTGGAAACTAATAAAAAAAATCTGCCCGCTTCGTGGGCACATTCTCATCGCGCGCTTCGCTCGCAAGTTTGAGCGCACCTAGGGCGCGCGACTGTTGGATTTCGCGCTACGCGATCGATCATATATTTATCTCGCGCTTTACACTCGGTTCCTCTAGATTTTTGAACTTCATGTTCGACTTCAATGAAAAGAAAAGTTTATTTGCAAATATTATAAAATTATCAAAACCTCTACATGTGAAGTGATTGTTAAATTTGTTTTTATTTTAGACTGAAAAGGAACTTTATTTACTTAAGGTTCTATCGACCTTAAGGAATACATTCTCATCCAGACACTCGCGCTTCGCGCTCGATATTTGATTTGAAAATCATTTGAACCTTGCGTTCCACGCTCGGTTCTGTGCACCGCATGATATAATCAACAAAGTTAGAGCGCACTTACGGCGCGCGATTTGATCGTCGCGCTTCGCGTTCAGAAATCCATTGATCACGCACTTTATGTTTCGTGTTATATGTTCTTCATATACAAATGACTAAATTTGTATTCGATTTCGAATGAAGAATAACGATATTATTTAGGCGACAAATTGCCGTTTTGTCAAAAAAGTTAATTTTTTTATTTTGAATATATTCTTACAACAAAACTTGATTACAAATTTGTAAATCTTCTTTGAATGCACAATTTTTGTTCATTCATCTGTTTTCGTACCTTGCATCGTTTTTCTAAAAATTTGATTTTTTTACTGTCAATGTTATTTTCACGAATACAACAAAAACTACGCATCCTATTGGAGCATGATTAATAACAAATTTGTACCTCTTCTTTGGATGAGCAAATTTTGTCTCCCTAATTTTTTTCGTCGCTTGTGTCTTTCATCTAGGTGGATAGTTTCTTCACGGAGAGAAAAATGTAGACATTAGCGCGTGAACATTTAAAATTTCCAAGAGCCTTCACGGACTTTCTCGGTGAGTCTCCTTGCGAACATTTAGTGGTGCGAACGTGTCAACAGGCAGACGGCGTGGTCTGAAAGCAAATCGCAAGGAGACTCACCGAGAAAGTCCGTGGAATCTCTTGGAAATAAAACAAGAGACGCCTGCGATATGCGCCTGTTGAATGGTCCATGCGTTAGCGCCTTGAACTCTCTTGCGCTAAACCCCGGATTTTTTTCTCCGTGTTGTAGTAAATAACTACAAGTGCGGGCTCACTACACTCACGACACGCCAACAGCGCGTAGTTAGTAGTATTCCCGGACGGGCACCCATCCAAGTACAAACCGCGCCCAACACTGCTTAACTTCAGTGATCTAACGAGAACTGGTTTTTTTAGCGTGGTATGGCCATTGGCCATAGTGATTCTAGTGATACTAGTAGATATTTCCTAGGTGCACGATTTTGGTCAATTCATCTTTTGTCGTATCTTGCATAGTTTGACAGCAAAATGGAATTTTTGATTTTTCATTATTTTTTTTGTGAAATCAAAATTAGAATTTTCGATTTTTCAGAAAATTTGGAAAGTTGCTATGAAAATATTGCAGAATGTGCGGAAAGAAACATTTTTCTCCTGTTGACTTTTTTTCATATCGTGCGTTTTTCGGCTTAAAATGTTCATTTTCGTTTGTTGTTTGGAATTTTGAAAATGCTATAACTCCGGTAACTTTTTTTTATCAGAAAAGGTCATGAGCATATTTTATCAATCTTTTTGCGTACCACTAATGACTGTACATAGAATTTTCAAATCTTCAAAAGAAGTGGTCTCAAAAATTTTCAAAATGTGCTCACTTTATGAATTTTCATCCAAAATAGCTGTTTAGCGTACTCGTTTTTTCTTTGCAGATCTCAAAAAAGTGTGTCAATGCGCAATCCAACCTGACCAAGCTTTCGAAAGTTATCGTGCCTACACGATACTACATACTACAGACAGACAGATAGACAGACAATTTCGTGAAAATCGTTTTTTTTTCACTCAGGAGGTTTCAAAACGTGGACATACATACCTTCTCATTAGAATGAGAATGTAAAAACTAAATATGAATAGTTTACGAATGACAATCTTAGGTCAATTTCATTCAAAAATATCTATAGGATCTGTTACTTTCTTTTTCATTCTTCCGTTATATGTGCCTCTTCACACGTAGTTTCAAAACCATAATCCACCACAGTACATAGTTTCCAAGATAGGGGTATTATTCAAATAGTTTCTTGAGTTACTCATACTATTTTTTGTTATAAGTGCGCAACAAGTTGTGGTTGGGGCAGGGAACGAGGGGCGGAGTCCCCCGATATAAGAAAAGCATCTACCGATTTATGAGTTATGCATTTATGGAAACTAAAAGAGACTCGGGATTCCCCGGGTTTCTACTGATTCTTTTTAATACCAAGAGATGGTGGCATGCGTCGATTGGCGTGAAGAAATATGTGACGTGCGCCGAAGAAAGGGGGTTTACTCCGAAAAGTGAGATTTTGCAATGCGAGCGGTCGAAGTCGGCCGGATAGACGCGACTTTTAGGAGAGAGGGAAGACTCGCGAAATCTTCCCTCTCCACTGACCACTACATTCTCACGAGGAAAGGGATAGGTCTATATATAATTCTGTAAAGGGTTACTTGAAATTAAAAAACCAAAAATATTTCATTAGCATATTTACGTACGAAGTTCGTAAACGAAGGGTTCAGCAAAATTTCGATTTTCAAAAAACTAGCGACGATATTTCAAAAAATTTCTATTTTTGGGGTTCCAAAAACTCGGTTTCTTGGCCCAAGAAAATAGAAATTTCTGTCAAAATGAAAATCCTATCCTTCAAAAACTCCGTATATGAACATAATACTGAAATATTGTTGGGTTTTCAATTCAGATAATATATTCCAGCGTTATCATGCTCACCGCCAGATTAAAATAAAAATAAACGTGCTTTGCGACAGCGGCCACATTGCCTCCAGATTTCAACATTTTTTAATGAGAAAGTAAAGTCAACTCTTGTCTATTCCAATGGTAGTGAGACGCAAATATTTGAGTTTACGAAATACAATGAACTATCCGAAATTTGAGGTTAGAGTACCCGATTATGATCAAATCAATGCGTTGCACTAACCTCAAGTTGTAAACGTTTTATTTTATTCCGTGACACTGAAAGATCGTCCTTCGACAAAAGAATGTAACATGACTGCGAAAATACATTCCACACTTGACAAATATTACTATTCACACATTTATGACTTAGGCGCAAATCCAGGGGGTGCCACAGACTCATCATCCTGCCTCCCGCCCCCGAAACCCCATACTTATATTTGAAAGATTTTTTTGATGACCTTTTTTAACAATGTTCCCAACCAGCTCGGTGGCACCGCCCCCTCCCAAACACTCACCTGGATCTGCCCCTGTTATGACTTACTTTTACGTGTAGGATATTCTCTCCAGGAAGGCTTATGAATTTCCATGACGTCATGCTAAGATGCTCCATTCAAACTTTTCACTTATAAAAATAAGAAATAATTCAATTCAATCATCATAGTCCTTTAAAAAATTTATTATATATTCTCTTAGATGAGTGCTGAAAAGTTGCGGTTTTTTATAAAATATTAAACTTTTTTTGCACTTTTCACTAAGTGAGATAATAATTAATTCTAGTTAACAAACAATTTTATCCAAACAATTGATTATTATTTATAACTATCTTCTCTTAAAGTAATGCTAGAAAGTTTTTTTTCTTAAATCTTCAATTTTGCTTTGACATGTCAGTGTATTTCATAATAGACTCGATCGGTTCGACATTTTGAAAGTTGTTTTTTTGGCTCAGGAAAAAATCTCAATAATGCCGATTTTTGTACAGATATTGCAAATAGTCTTAAAAAATCTACAAATCTCAAACTTATATATTGGTGGAAAAAAACCAATTCTGTTGAGTTCGTCAATGTATTTAATAGCAGCCATGGTCAGCTTGGCATCCTAATTGTTGATTTTTGGTTGTTTTTTTGGTTCAGAAAAAAATCTCAATAATGTCGATTTTTGTACAGATATTACAAATAGCCTTGAAAAATCTAAAGTTCTCAGACTTGTATATTTAGTCTCTCCCTTTTACGGGTTTGAGGGCCTCCGCTCCCTGTACATATATTTACAGTTCATCCTTAGTCTATCTTATCCGCTGCTTATATTCTAATGCTTTGCCTTACATAATAACAATAATGTTAATACAATTCTTCTTAAACTTCTAAAATGAGCGATCTTCAAGGGCTTCCGTTTTCTCTTACCGTCAAATGCATTGTCACCGATTTAAAATTCAAAATTTTTTACTGGTTACTTCCCTTTAAACAGGATTACCCGTTTGGCTCTGCCCTGATCCGTTGCTTTCTCTTAATTCTTCCAGTTTTTTCATCCACACCACTCCCTGTCCATTACCATCCAAGATCCATCTCACACACTCATCCACACTCAACTTTTCATCTTCCTCTCCTGTACACCTCTCTAACACATGTGCCCATGACTCCACTTCGTACCCACATACTCTGCACAGATTGTCCTCTTCATCCATCCAATATCTACAAGCTCTCACTCCTCCCCCCATTCTAAACCGTACCACCCTATTCCATTTGTCGTCCTTTTTCATCTTTTACAAATATTCTGGTTCCGTCAACTCTTTGACCATCATATACCATCTATTGTACCTAGAATCCATAATCTTCCTCCATCTCTCTTCTCCTTATTTTACTAATAGCTCTAATTCTAAGTTCTGCCAATCCAGAACCCCTTCTTGTATCTCAAAAATCCTCCTCATTTTTGTCATTTCTTCCTCCCATTTCGAGTTTCCCAAATTTTCTCTCGTCTCCTTGTTCCGAACTTCGTTCAAGCATACTTGTGCTATTCTACTCCCCTCTCCCCTTTTCAGCTTCTCTTCAAACCTCCAGGCTCTCTTAATTTGTCTCGTTACCATTTTCTCCCTTCCTAGTTCTTCCCTCGACATGTATCCTGGGCAACTCCAACTAACCCCCATTACCCATCTCAGAAATCTCTCATGCATGCTTTCCACTTTCCTATGTTCCTTTCATCCCCAGACTTCTAGCCCATAACCCAATACCGCCCATGCTAACGTATCAAACAACCAGACCCTCATTCTCCAATCGTCCTTGAACCTTCTCTTTCCTATACCCCATACTTGGCCCATTACTTTGCTCGCACATTCGATTCTCTTCCTCACCTGCACCTCGTTTCCCCCTCCTGCCTCAAGCCAGAAACCTAAGTAACAGAACTCCTCCACACTTTCCACTGTTTTTCCGGTTCATCTTCCAACCGTAACCTATTTTGGTCTTTCTCTTTCTGAAGCACATCACCTTAGTCTTCCCTACGTTCAACGTCAGTTATTTTGCTCCTACATACTCTTCGAAAATTTTTATCATTAGGTTCATCCCCTTCTCATCGTCTGCTAATAGAACTTCGTTGTCCGCGTATGCTAGAGAGTATAGTTTGCTATTGCCCAGAATCGTCCGCCCTTTCCCTTTCTCCTTTAGCTTCTCCTCTAAGTCTGCCAGCAGCATATTAAGGCTCATGTAGTGTGTATTCCAACCTACAAAACTCACCTCAAAAAAAGGGTTTCGAATGCTGGCGCACCGAAAGGATGTCAGGGGGCAATTTTTTCCCCCACAGGAAGCACATATCCATATTTGAGGGGAAATTCCCTCCGGAACGTCAACACTAGCGATAAATATTAAAAAATTGAAAAATAAAAACATTTTTCAAAGGTCGAAAAAAAGTAAATAGAAACAGTACAATCAGCGCCGCGTCGTGTCCCGATCAATCACTAAATCGATTAAAAAGGACTTCTGGCGCCATATTCAAAATATAAAAAGCATTGAAACATGTAGGAGTAATAATTCTTAATAAGTTATAATATATTATTTGAAAAACACAACAAATAAATATTATCTTACAAAAATATAAGACAAAAAGAAGGAGAAATATATTCAACGCAGAATACTGACTGATAAAATAGATAAACAAAACTTGCAACATTTTCTTCTAATTCTGAGTTGATCTTATGACATTCCCTTCACACCACCCACACAGAAGAAATAATTTACATATAGCTAAAAAATATTTGGTAAAGATTTTCCTTTGTAATTAGCAAAAATAAGCATTTTCCACAAAATGCAATGTTAATGTGTTTATGATTTTTTTAAAGGAACCTTAGGCTTTATAATGTACTCCTAACACTCCATCAAACCCACCCACGTCTTAGAAATCAATTCTAGTAAGCTGGAAAGACCCGATGAATAGTTTCCGATCTTAGTCCATGGGAATATAATCATATCTCTAAAAAATCAAAGTTATAGCGACTTTGATTTTTTCAAAAGGTCCTTCGGTTCTGGATTATTATTATAACATCCCCAAAAGTCCATCCACCTACAAGAAATAAATTACATATGGCTGTTAAGATTGGGTACAGATTTTCCAAACTTGTAATTAGCAAAAAAAAGTTATTTCCACAAAATGCAAAGTTATTGTGTTAATGATTTTTTCAGAGAAACCTTAGGCTACATAATGTACCCCTAACACTCCATAAAACCCACCCACGTATTAAAAATCAATTCTAGTAAGCTGGGAAGACTTGGTAAATATATTGCTGTATTATTCTTTGACGAAAAAATAACATTTTTAGAAAAAGTCGAATTCGTTGTCTCTATGATTTTTTGATGTGATCCTCAGTCAATAGATTGGCATCAGAACACCCATACAAACCCAATCTCGCATTAGAAATCAATCCTTGAAAGTTTTCGAGACAAGTTTTTCATTATTTATTCCAAAGACATTCTGACTCTTATCGCTTCATTCCAAACCTGCATTCGAGTTGGAAGTCACAGGCTCAAGTCGATCAGACTCAATAGTGGCCGCTGGTTATTATGAAAACGATTTCAAATTCGTCTTTTTTCACATTACTATTGAGAGTCAGTTTCCGAGACAAATTTTTTATTATTTATTCCAAAGACAATAGAGTCTGATCGACTTGAGCCTGTGAATTCCAACTCGAATTTAGGTTTCAAAAGAAGCCATAAGAGTCAGGATGTCTTTGGAATAAATGATAAAAAATGTGTCTTGAAAATCGACTCTGTTTAATAGTGTGAAAAAAGACGAATTTGGAATCGTTTTCATAATGACCAGCGGCCACAATGGAGTCTGATTGACTTGACCCTGTGAATTCCAACTCGAATTCAGGTTTCAAAAGAAGCCATAAGAGTCAGAATGTCTTTGGAATAAATAACAAAAAACTTGTCTTGAAAATCGACTCTGTTCAGTAGTGTGAAAAAAGACGAATTTGGAATCGTTTTCATAATGACCAGCGGCCACAATGGAGCCTGGTCGACTTGAGCCTGTGAATTCCAACTTGAATTCAGG
>CAKNXH010060179.1:152204-163338 GCA_932178445.1 Andricus quercusramuli
TTGAAAATCGACTCTGATTAGTAGTGTGAAAAAAGACGAATTTGAAAACGTTTTCATAATGACCAGCGGCCACTATTGGGTCTGAACCACTTAAGAATGTGAATTCCAACTCGAATTCAGGTTCGGAATGAAGCCATAAGAGTCAGAGTGTGTTTGGAATAAAGAATAAAAAATTTGTCTTGAAAACTTTCAAGAATTGATTTCTAATGCGAGAGTGGGTTTGTATGGGTGTTCTGATAACAATCTATTGACTGAGGATCACATCAAAAAATCATAGAGACAACGACTTCGACTTTTTCTAAAAATGTTATTTTTTCGTCAAAGAATAATACAGCAGTATATTTACCAAGTCTTCCCAGCTTACTAGAATTGATTTCTAATACGTGGGTGGGTTTTATGGAGTGTTAGGGGTACATTATGTAGCCTAAGGTTTCTCTGAAAAAATCATTAACACAATAACTTTGCATTTTGTGGAAATAACTTTTTTTTGCTAATTACAAGTTTGGAAAATCATTACCCAATCTTAACAGCCATATGTAATTTATTTCTTGTAGGTGGATGGACTTTTGGGGATGTTATAATAATAATCCAGAACCGGAGGACCTTTTAAAAAAATCAAAGTCGCTATAACTTTGATTTTTTAGAGAAATGATTATATTCCCATGGACTAAGATCGGAAACTATTCACCGGGTCTTTCCAGCTTACTGGAATTGATTTTTAAGACGTGGGTGGGTTTGATGGAGCGTTAGGAGTACATTATAAAGCCTAAGGTTCCTCTGAAAAAAATCATGAACACAATAACATTGCATTTTGTGGAAAATGCTTATTTTTGCTAATTACAAATGTGGAAAATCTTTACCAAATCTTTTTTAGCTATATGTAAATTATTCCTGCTGTGTGGGTTGTGTGAAGGGAATGTCATAAGATCAACTCAGAATTAGAAGAAAATGTTGCAAGTTTTGTTTATCTATTTTATCAGTCAGTATTCTGCGTTGAATACATTTTTCCTTCTTTTTCTCTTATATTTTTGTAAGATAATATTCATTTGTTATGTTTTTCAAATAATATATTATAACTTATTAAGAATTATTACTCCTACATATGTTTCAATGCTTTTTCTATTTTGAATATGGCGCCAGAAGTCCTTTTAAATCAATTCAGTGTTCGATCGGGTCACCAGGCGGCGCTGATTCTACTGTTTCTGTTTACTTTTTTTCGATCTTTGAGAAACGTTATTATTTTTTTATTTTTTAATATTTATCGCGAGTGTTGACGTTCCGGAGGGACTTTCCCCCTCAAATATGGATATGTGCTTCCTGTGGGGGAAAAAAATTGCCCCCTGACATCCTTTCGGTGCGCCAGCGTTCGAAACCAATTTTTTGAGGTGAGTTTTGTAGGTTGGAATACCCACTACATGAGTCTTGAAGAGCAGCGGACTCAATGGGCACCCTTGCCTAAGACCTCTTTCTGTCCAGAAAATCTACCTTTTTTTCCCCCTATCTTCACCCTAATCCTGGTTTCAGTAAAAATTTCCTTAATCCTCTTCACTAACCCGTCCTCTATTCCCCTCTCATTCATTGCCTGCCATAGAAATTTTCTATTCACTGAGTCAAAAGCTGCTTTAGCATCTACGAACAAGGCTACTAATTTCCCTTCTTCTCTCCCTAAGTTTCTGTTAACCAAGTAGTTGAGTACGTAAATGTTATCTATTGTTCCCATCCCTTTTCTCAATCCCGTCTGATTGTGTGGGATACTTTGTTTCTCTTCTATCTGACTCTCCAACCTTTTTCTTCGAATTTCCGCGTATATTTTATAACCCACTGGCATGATCCCTCTGTACTCTTCTACCTTCTTACCATCCCCTTTCTTGACAACCGGTACCACCAGCCCTGTCCTCCACTGCTCCTGTACCTTGATACTGCATATCATATTCCTCATTCTTTCTTCCGCCAGGATGTAGTCTATTACTGTTTCTCCCTTACCTATAAATGTGATCTCTCCCTTCTCATCTCCTTTCATATTGCCATTACATATGAACCATCCTGTTTCTCCTATTACTTCTAGTAACCTCCTCCCCTCCCTGTCTATCTCCCTATATTTGGAGCTCCTTATATAGGCCTCCTCTTCTTCATCTCAAGTCCCTCCCCCTTGGTCGCCAGTCCAAGCATTCAAGTCACCTCCTATCAAAACTAACTCTTCCTTCTTTTCCTTCATCCATCTCCTCATTACTCTCCAACCTTCCTCTTCCCCTCTTCTTCTATATACACAAACCACCGCTATTTTGACTTTTCCAATTATAATCCTTCTTGCCATTGTTCCATCCTTTTCCTCCCTATCCTCCTCTGTTCTAGCTTTTACTGCCATTTTTTTTCACCCCTAAGACCATGCCGCCCATCCCTCTACCTTTAACGTGTTCCTTTCTGGCTTCTTGCATTGTCCACACATACCCTTTAGGTAACATCCTTTTAATCTTCTTCCAATCCTTCTCATCTGCCCAGGTTTCACTCACCATAATCACATCCCATTTTTCTAACTCCAGCCAAAAACCTTCATTCTTGTTCTTCAAGCCTGACACA
The DNA here is from genome assembly GCA_932178445.1 of Andricus quercusramuli. Lineage (NCBI taxonomy): Eukaryota > Metazoa > Arthropoda > Insecta > Hymenoptera > Cynipidae > Andricus > Andricus quercusramuli. Next base: position 154,782 of record CAKNXH010060179.1, read on the forward strand.
TTTCAGAAAGCTATTTTTACGTTTTTCCCATCCCTTCCCTCTCCTATCCTATCCTTCTGTTGAGTTCGTCAATGTATTTCATAGTAGCCTCGGTCAGCTCGGCATCCTAAAAGTGGTCTTTTTTTTGTTCAGAAAAAAATCTTAATAATGTCGATTTTTGTACAAATATTGCAAATAGTCTTATTATCAACATTTACAGAATTTAAGGTTCTCAGACTTATATATTAGTGGAAAAATAACAATTATGTTGAGTTCGTCAATGTATTTAATAGTAGCCTCTGTCTACTCGACATCCTAAGTTTTTTTTTTTTTTTTTTTTTGGTTTCGAAAAAATCTCAATAATGTCTACTTTTATACAGATATCTCAGCCCAACAAAAAAAATGAAGTTTCATATCCCTGAACCAGACCCATGCATCCCTATGTATTTTTTATCGCCGAATCCGAATCCGAGGTCAAAAAAATTCATATACCCCATAAATTTTTAGCTAGAGCCAAAAAACACCCCTAGCATGGGGTGAAAATGAGATTAAGCAACGAGCATAGTTGCTGCATCTTAATCAATCGAATTATACAAATTTTCAAGTGTATAGCGCATAAAATTGATTTGAAACACCCCTCCCCGCCTACCCCACGTACCCCCTAACCAAGCTAACCCCTAAAGACCACTTCCATCAAACGACAAGCAGGCTTACGCCTGGGAGCAGTGAGTTTAGTCGCCTATTTTTTTGAAATAATTACAACACAACGTGATAACCCACCTACCTCCTAACTCACCTAACCCCTAGAAGCCAATCCCACCTAACCACAGGCAGGCTAACCCACCTACCATGGGAACAGCGAGTTTAGTCGAAACTCTACCCCTGTGTTTTTTAAAACTCTACCCCTGTGCCAAGTTTCATGAAAATCGGCACTGGACGGTAAGTATCCTGAGTCAAGCGTAATATTAATAAGCGACCCCTGAAGAGTTGGAAGAAACTACCCCTAAGTTCAAAGGACGTGGGTTAGCACGCTTGTGGTGTCGAATGTAATTATTGCAAAAAAGTAGGCGACTAAACTCGCTGTTCCCAGGTGTGGGTGGGTTAGCCTCTTTGTGGTTTGGTGGGATTCGTTTCTAGGGGTTGAGTAAGTTACGGGGTACGTGAATTAGCACCCTTTCGGTGTCGAATGTAATTATTTCAAAAAAATAGGCGACTAAACTCGCTGTTTCCAGGGGTAGGTGGGTTAGCCTGCTTGTCGTTTGGTGGAGGTGGTTTTTAGGGGTTAGGTAGGGATAGGTGTTTCAAATCTATTTTAAGTGCAATACACTTTAAAATTTGTATAATTCGATTGATTAAGGTGCAACAACTATGCTTAATATCATGTTCACCCCATTCTAGGGGTGTTTTTTGCCTCTAACTAAAAATGTATGCGGTATATGAATTTTTTTGACCTCGGATTCGGATTCAGCGATCAAAAATACATAGGGATGCATGGGTCTGGTTCAGGGATATGAAAATCCATTTTGAGGGGGGGGGAGGCTGTGTATTGTAAATAGTCTTATTAACAACATGTCCAAAATCTAAAGTTCTGAGACTGAATTTCAAGCAAATAGATAGGTCTAATAACGCATCTTGTGAAATTGTACAGGAAATGAGAACACTATTTTCTGCTACTGTACACTGATCAGGCACTATGTGTAGACAAAAGTTGCCTACGACAAGGCCCCTCCTAAGACGGGACAACCTTAATATTTTTGTAAGAAAACATTATATTCATCACTTACGAATGCGAATACGTTCTCAGTAAAATTCTAGTTATTTTCAAAGCGTTTTTTCTGCACTGGAAGGAAATTAACAAAAACAGAAAGGAAAAATTATTTTCGTAGGTTACAGAACGAACTTTTACCTGTTTTAGAAGTTGTGATTTAATAACTTCCAATGATTTGAAGGAGTAAGTTATGTTTTTGTTTGATAGATAATTTTGTAAACTTTGCAATTGATACTTACGTTTTATTAATATTTATGCTGTTTAATAAAAATATGTGAAAAATTGTGATCATGCGAAATTCCTAGGACGAGCCCCGGTTAGGCTAGAAAAATGTAGGTAAAAGCGAAATCTGCTTTATTTGTGATTTTTCGATGTTCCCGATGGTAATCACATAACCTCTTTATTGCTTTTACATCATGAATAAGAAAATTTTTAAACTATGTTGCTATGACGCTTATTCTACGTTTTATAATGTATTTTGCGTAACCAATATGTCATAAATGTGAAAAATGTGTTTAAATAATACGCTACGAATAAAATTTATCAATGTCTAGTGTTTAATTACATAGCTTTTTTATTTTAAAAAGGGGCCCGTCTTAGGATACCGGGTTGCCTAAGACGAGATAAATACATACCCAGCATAAAAGAAAGAATTGATACGGATTGGGGCGAATTAACATTTTTGTAATGCGCGTGAATCCCGTTTTCTGATTCGTTCGAACGGATTGAGACCCATTTAGATGAGTTGAGATAGCGTGAATTGAATGCGTGTGAATTCGTATGAATGCGCGGTCGAGGTCAATCAGAAAAAAAATTAATAAAAAGTGCATGCGTCGAGACTTGAAACAGCGATCCCTCATGTAACAGTCGAGAGTACCCGCCACTGAGCTACGAGACAATTTAATAAAGTTTTACAATAACTTCTATATGCCCCGCACGTTGGTTTTCCTGTTGCGGATTAAATTGTATAAATCAACACTTGCTGAGATTCGCCGTGACGCATTGGGGCGAATTCAAGTGTGTATTTTACTCTCACGAATTCAGACGCATTGACCAATGTTGAAGCGTTTGCGTGCTGACGCATTGAAGTGTATTCGCTGACTTTAGACTTTTGCTCTGTATTTGTACGTATAGAAAGATTCAAAATTGAAATAACGTCTTCACGAATTTACATGCATTGACACATAGGTCCAATGCGTCATTGGCGCAAAGCGGGATTTGCAGGGTGTCTTAGTCTTTTCAATTCAATACGTATCAATACTTTCTTTTTTGCTGGGCATTTTTTTCAACATCGAATTTCATTGCCTTTCAAATATTTTTTGAACTTTTAAGTGTGTGAACTTTGTAATGAAAACATCAAACTATGATGCCAGTAATCGCTTTTGCTTCTGAAGTTCCTTAAGGGCAAATGGTAGTCTATGACGTAGACAAAATTTGACCTTGTAATGTATTTCTTTTCCGCCTTCTTATTTTTAAAGTAAGTAATATATTGGGTTGAGGCTTTGGAAAACGAAAGAAAATACATTAGCTGACCGCCGTCTGGCCACTTGGAGTTTGTATTTTTCACGGAAAACCCGTTTTTTTATTAATTTTGTGAGTGCCTTTGTAAATTCTTTCAAAAGCAATGTCGGAGCAGATGACAGGCGGAGAAGTTGGAAAAAGCTAGCAGCGCCATCTGCCTTTTGTGAGAAAGTCGAAACTTGGTCAAAAGATTGAGCAGTTACTCCGTCGGTAACTGTTTGGCAGTTTTGTGAGAATTTTTCCTGGCAATAATGATTGCTTAGGAATTTCACATGAGAAAAAAGCCAAAGTTACCATTTTCTTTCTATTTCAAATATATAAGTGGACAGTTATTTGAAAAATATACTATAATAAAATAAACTTGAAATACCTACATCTAATCTGTTTTTCAGAATTTTAAGAGTTATGAAGAATTGGAATTTTCTTTGCCTCTCAATAAAAAATCAAAATTTTGCATACTTACAGAGATTTAAATCAAACTTGTAAGTACGTATTTTCAAATGGTCTGCATTCTATACAACAAATATCCATTCTAATTAATGAAAGTGGATCCAAATACCGAGAAAAATGCAAGTTATTTCACAGATTTCACAGGAAAGAAAGAGATATTAGTTCTCTTGCAAAATTTTTTTCTATGCAACAAACATCCATTCTAATTGCTGAAAGTAGATCCAAATGTCGAGAAAAATGCAAGTTATTTCACAGATTTCGCAGAAAACAAAGAGATATTAGTTCTCTTGCAGAAATTTTCGAACCATAGGAAAACGTGTGGATAGTGGCGCCATCTACACCACCTCTGTTTTTTGCAGAGAATTTGGTATGAAGGTTCCGTTTGGCATTAAAAAGTTATTTCTAACGCGGGTGCCAACAATGTCGTTTCTGTGAGATGCTTTATTGTTTCAACTAATCAAGATAGTTTACATTTGTTTTCGATTCTAGTAGTGAGGGATTTTACACTCTTTTGAAAATTAAAAAAATGGGTGAAAATAAAATATTTTAGAAAATAATTCAAAGTTTTAAGAATTTTGAATTTTAAACTGGTTTTCTACCAGAATTTACAGAAAAAACATTTTCGAAAATCGAAAATGGTTAGAGGTAATAAGGTACTAAATATCATTACAAATAAGAATTACTTTCTAAAATGAAAAATAGCCCTACGGTGTCGTGATGCAGTTCAAAATTTTCATATAAATAATGTATGTAAACGCATCTTATGTACACTTTTTGGTATTAACTGCCAATCAAAAATTAAAATAAAAAAATATCACTTTTGTCTTTTTGTATCCCAGTGGTTACAAACGTTAAAGAACATCATTAGAACGGCTCGAGCACGTTCTAAGTCAGTCCAAATGTTCCAGAGACGTTTTAAGGACGTATTTGGAACATGAAAAGTTCTCAGAACATTATTTGGTTTGAATTAGGACAGTATTTTCGGAACGTTCAAATACCGTATTGCAGCTAAATACATGGCTAGGGTGGCCGTTTTAATCGAAGAAAAAATTCCCGGTCACTTCACGGGGTTTTCCCAGTTCGCAAATATTTTTCACTTTCAATGAAACTAAAATATTCGAACTCTAAAGCTAACCTTTTTTCTATTTGAATCAATAAAAATTCACTGCAAAGCACTCAAAGTGGAACTGTTGAATTTTAAAGTTTTAAAATTCGTAAATTTTGTATTCAAAAGCTAAGTAAAAAAAAAACTTATGAAATGAAAAGTACAACATTTGTCAACAATTTTAAATTAAATGCATTCAAGCACAAAAATTTAGAATTTTTCAGTATAAATTGTAGAGGTCAAAGATTCAGATTCAGTTCCACAAATATAAATCCATGTTATCATTGTAGCTGCAAACGTAGAAGATTGGCCTATTGAATTTGTTTAAACTGAACACTTTTTACATTAGTAGTTAAATTATTTTTATTTGAAGTAGTTTAGAAATCCTTAAAAAGCTTCAGAATTTCATTTCAAAATCTGGAAAAAACTAAATGTCGTTAAAGCTCCTTCAGCTTTGAGGTCTTCTGGTTTCGAGGGTTCCAAAAATGGCTTTTTTTGCATATTTCGAATCTAGAAGTTATTAGAAACGTGCCCTGGTGTTGCCGATTATATCCTAAGTTTTTAAAATAATTTTTTATTTTTTACTACTAAAACAAAAACTATGCATCGTAAAAAAAGTGATGAATACAAAATTTGTAGATCTTTTTTGGGTGCACAATTTTTGTCTGTTTATCTTTTTTTGAGGTTGACAAACAAATTTTCATCACTTTTTTGGATGAACAACTTTTGTTTATTAATTTTTATTTCGTACCTTTTGTCGTTTTTCCACAATTTTTTCTTATTTCTAATTTTATTTTTTTACGATTAATACAAAGACTACGTGTTCTATCAAGAAGTGACAGATACAAAATTTGTAGATCTTTTTTGGGTGCACAATGTTTGTCTGTTTATCTTTTTTTCAGGTTGACAAACAAATTTTCATCACTTTTTTGGATAAACAAATTTTGTTTATTAATTTTTCTCTCGTACCTTGTGTCGTTTTTCCACAATTTTTTTTTATTTTTAATGTTATTTTTTTTACAATTTATACAAAGACTTAGCTTACTCTAATTCCTTCACATTCACGCTTCGTAAGAAGCGAGGAAGATAGATAACCTACGTTCCGCCGGGCCTGAAAAGAAGGGTTAACGCTGTATGAGTAAATAATGAGTAATAAAAGCAGGACAGACTGTCCTTTCTTCATAAGCAGAAAAAAATTGTAATTGGTACAACTTACACCATACACTTTTGCATATTTTAAACAAAAAAATTAAAAGCTTTTGCAGAATTTTCACAGGTATCACGAACATGAATAATTTCTTTAGATTCCTAGGAAAATTTTTAATGATTTTTATTTTGCAAAATTATTTTAAACAAAATATTTGAAAAGATTTCCGAAATTGTTAAAAATAAACCTCCAAGATTATAAGCTACTTTTTTCAATTTTGCAGCATTTCTTAAAAATGTCTAGAAAGATGCAAATAATTGAGAAAGATAATTAGAAGTTTAAAAAAAATTTTGAGAAATTAAAAGTTTAAAGATTTCAAAATATTACAAACGAATTGCAAATTTCCGTAAATTTGAAAAAGGTAATAAAGAAATTTTTCTAACATTCCTGGGAAAATTCTGAATGACTTTATATTTTCTCAAGAATTAATTTTTAAAGAAACGTTTAAAAAAATTTGAAAAATGTCCAAAAAATTGGACGATTGAAAAATCCCGGAAAATAAAATTAGATTAGATTAGTAGATTAAATATATTTTTCAACTCTAAAAGATTTCCGAAAATTTATAAAATACTTTCAAATTTCTTTCGAAGTTCTTAAGGTCCTGAATATCCTTTAAACTGACAGCAATTTTTTCTCAAAATTCCTGTAAAATAAGAAAATTAACTGAACTAAAAATTTTAAGTTTCTCAAAAATCGTAGGAATATTGTATTTCACTCTATATATATATAACCTTACAAACATAACTATTTGTTCTAACTATTAGTAAGTAATATTCAACTAATTCTGATATTTGGGATTTGGGATTATAGGGATTTAATTGAGGGATTCGTCCCTAAAGTGCTTCAATTCTCGAAATATAACTATATCTTGAGAACTGGAGCACTTCATACCGAGACAACCATGACCCATTCAATTCATTTTGAGTTTAAAATTTCAGTAAAAAAACAGTCAAGTTGTATTTTTTACAAAAAATTCACACTCGAAGAAATCAACACTTCTGGTATTGTGAATCGTGAGATCAGCGAAAACGTAGTCAAACGAACAACAACGAATCGCGTCGAAGGTCAATGCCCACAACAGCATTGCAGACGCGTAGTAAGATTTCAGTTCGTCCTTCGTCTACGGAGTGTAAAGAGGTAGTTTTACTCTCGGTTTTACTTGTTTCGATTTATTTATCGAGTGATTGCTCAACAAATAGTTTTCCTCATTCAGGCTACAAAAATAAAAAGAAACACAGGTAGGTGCAATTTAAATAAAATATCTCACGCGACCATTCGCAAGAAAGTTATACATTGAGTGGGGGGGGGGGGGCTGACAAAGTATTATTCACGTATTACTCGAGGGGGGTGTGGTGTTCTAAATCCCTGAAAAATGTATCACTTATTTTGTGAATATTGGTTGCGTATATTTTTATTTTTTTATTATCATTCATATTTTAAGTGCACGTCTGTCTAGCCCACTTTAATTGTTATTTTGTTTCAATAATGTAATTTTATTAATTATTCTATTTTATCTAGGACTCTATTTGAAAAAAAATAATGCTTAAAGAGGCCAGACAGGCACCCTCTTATATATTTGGAATAGTTTTCCCAAATGTAATCTGTAATCATTAAATATACTAATGATAATAATTCAGGTGGCAATCCTATTGTAGGTCACGGAAAAGGAGGAAGTAATAGCAGAATTGGTGAACGAAATGTAAGTCGACGACACTTTTATATGCATTTTGCAGGATTTATTAAGAATTGTAGGAAAAATTCGAATCATCTAAATGATATTTTGTTTTGAAAAAATTAGTTTCGAAAGAATATCTATAAATGTTTCAAAGGATTTTCGAAATTGTGTAAAAAGCCTGCAAGACTTTAAAACCGGATTTATTTATTTTTTAAATCGGCTTTCTGCAAAAGTCGTTCAAGATTCCGTACAGTATGATTCTGAATATTCCTGGGAAAATTTAAAGTGATTTTTTATTCATAGTGTATACGGATCCTGCATTTTTTGCCAGATTTTAATTTTCTGTTCCGGCTTGCTTTAAACCCCTACCTCTTCCAACGACTCGTGGGGGGCGGGAAGGCACCCCTGTGACTGGTCACAAAAGTTACCGATCTCTTACCATGAATTTCTAAAATGTCCTTGAATTATCATATATTTCCATCCATTACCATAATTTAAAAAATGTATGAAGAGTGTGATGAATTACCATAATTTCTAAAAGTTATGGAAATTTATCATTATTGTGTAAATTTAGGAAATTTTTGGAAAAATGAGGAAATTTTTAAAAATTTATGTAATTTTTAAAAATTTATGAAATTTGTAAAAATTTATAAAATTTGAACCTTTTTTTGTTTAAAAACATTTTCAATTACAACCTTTAAAAATATTTGAAAACAAATTTTAATATATAAATAACAATTTAAAAATTGTTAATTTGATTCTACTCTGAGTTAAAATAATTTAACTTGTAATTGAAAAAGTGTTTAATTTAAAAAAAGGTTTGTATTCTCACGTAAGTTCAAGAGATATTTA
>CAKNXH010060179.1:170452-182528 GCA_932178445.1 Andricus quercusramuli
CACTGTCTTATCAGCCTTCAGGTATTTTTTAAAACAAATTCCACTTGTTTGTGTATCAACTTTGAGCGAATCAGTCAGATAAGCGGAAAATTTTGCGATATGCAGCTGAGAGAGTTTGAAAGCAGAAAGCAACAGATACAAAAATTAAGCACGAAAGCATTATCTGACGTCATCATGAATCACGTGTATTCCTTCATAAAAAAATAAAATTCTTTTTTATTGATCAACTTTTCTTACCACTAAAATCTACGAAATTAGTTTAATAACAACTACTTCTGAATAACAATTCTCATCCTCCTCTTGTACTTCTTTTCCTTAGCTGCACTTCAGGTATAGCCTAAGAAGCTACTTCAAGAAACTTACACTATTGCTGGCCCTGAAAAATTTCCTTGTCTCGTACGCATGTCCCTACCTCGCATGTCTTGCCTCGCATTGCCAAACTCTGCCTCCGTGGTTCATATCCAACACTTATCTACTACTTATGAATATTCGAAATTCACTTATATCTACGTCCTCTCGTCTCTACAATCTTTCCTTCTTCATTTCCCTCTCCTTTTTCCTTCGCTTCATCATCTTACCCAAAACCCCGTTCACCCACGCAACAGCCCTCCTTGCTTATCTCACTTCTTTTCCATCCTCTCGCAATCCTCCAATCATTTTTCCACCTTGTATCACCCCTTTCCGCACAATTCACGCATTCTCTTCTTTCTAGGATGCCAGAACCTAATAAAATCCTCCATGCAACCACATATCATCCTTACTATAAGCTTCTGACTTCCTTCCTCTGCTTCTGCTTTCTTCGTGCTGCCTTCTCTTTCCACATGCCGTTCTTGTTCACTACCTCATATACCTTTCTTCGCTCCTCATGCATCCTACTCAATTCATCACTCTGCATCACATTCCTTCTGAAATACATTTCTCTTTCAACCTAAATCTTTCCCTATCCTCCCCTTTTCCCCTTCTCCCAACAACATTACCTAACAAGCTTATTTCTTTACATACCTCTCCTGTATCCTAATTATCTCCTCACTTTCTCCCCCCCCCCCCTACCTTCCCTCCATACTATAGCACACTCATCACTAGGAAGTCGAACGATTTTCCCAACCCCCACACCTGCCTTATCGCCACACTTGCCCCCCTCACTCTCTGTTTTATATGACTATTCAATCCCCCCCCCCCCTTAATCGAAACAGGATGCTCAGGTACACAAAACTCTTAAACCTCTTGCACCTCCTTTTCTTTCGACTTCCACTCCTCGCCGTCATCCTTTCCACCTCCTTTCGTGAACACCAGGACCTTGGACTTTTCCACATTCAACTCTAACCTATTCTTATCCAGGTATCTTCTTGCTTTTTGCCAGCCACACTATGTCATCTGCAGACTAGAGTGACCATATCCTAATCCTACTACCCTAACTCCTCCTATCACTCCAGCCTCTAGCTTACTCTCCATATCCGTGATTAAAACCGCATAAAGCTATCCATTCAGAAACTGTTAGTAATCCCTTCCCCTCCGCCCAGCCTATCGTTCGTCTCTTTATATACCTACCTCACCCTTTCATTCAGGCCTGTCCCCACTTCCCTTTCCTTCATCGCTTCCCAGAACCTCCGTCTGTTCCCTTAGGTCAATTGCAATTGTTTACTTTTGCACTTTATTTTTCACTTAAGTGTAGGAAATTGTGTCAATTCGTCAGTCTCTATGATCCGAAGAAAGTGCTCTCTCATCTTTTTGGAACTTCTTGAAAACTTTATTTTATACGGGTTTTGACCTAGAATAAGATGTGTGGCAAATGCTGCAGCATAAATGCCGCAACTGGTATTGTCGGGCTGTTGTGTTACGGTTCCAGAAACAACCTGCCCTGCACGAAGATTTGGATAACGTAATTTTATGTAATTTTTTTCTTCCTCTGTTAATTGTGTATAATTTTTGGGCCCTTTGCTATCTAAAATATGAAGGAATATTTTATCGAAGTAGTAGCAGCGATAATGGGCGCTCGTATTTCCACCAACAATTTGGATATCTTGTTGCCCCTGCAATGATGGCGTTACAAATCGAGGATTTATTAAGCACTGCACACTTAGCACATCAAAAATGGAATGGCGTCTTAAAACGTAGATAAATTTGTCTAAGCAGACATCATCCAGAAATTCGTTTTTATTTAGTATAATATCCTTGAAATTTTCTACAGGTATCTCGACATACATGCTATCCAATTCATGTCTTTCCTCTTCACTTGGAGGCACTAAATTGGCAATATCAGCCGCTTGCCGCATCCATTCATTCTTTCTCTTACTACCTACGCCTTCTTGGACGTTTGTCTTCCTTTCTTCTTCACGCTGATAGGCAGTGTTCTGACACTCTGTGCAATGTACCTCATTTTCATGATGGTCAGTGTTCTGAAATTCTGTGTGGTTTTCTTCATTCACATCATCGGCAGTACTCAGACACTCAATATCATATTCAAAATTTACATAATCGACAGTGTTCAGACTCTCTTTGTAAATTTCCTCATTTTTATGTGCTTCTTGTTCCTTGGCTTCTTTTCTCAGCTGCGATTTCTTAACTACTTCCAATTTTCTGGTTTCTGCTGCTTCTTTAGCTTTTAAAACGTACTCTGGCTCTCTTATGTCCATATTTCTCTTGTATCGGCCATCTAACATTTCCGGGAGCAGACAATCCAGATAGAAAGCGGTCAATTTTGGTTCCATTTGAGTCTTCCAGAAATCGTCGTCCCGCATAACTACTACTATTTTCATGCTTTTCGGGGACCACATAACAAAAATTCCATACGATCGCTCACTATGATGAAGCTGGCCCTGTATTTGGAAATAATGACTATGTCTTTTGTTTAAAAAGTTTTGATTTGATGCATCAAACGCTGCTTTTAGGTAAGCATGCTTTTCAATTGCCTCTTCTATTGTGTGATATTCAGCATTTTTGGGGCACTTTATTTCCACAACACCTCCGGCAATAACTTCATAAAAATATTCAGTACATTTAAGATTCATTATCATGTTAGGATGTATGTTCTCCAGGTCTTTAAGATGTGCATCAATGATACCGTCAGGGGACGCTCCTAGATATGGAATATGAGGATCATGATCAATTACTAATCCGCTCGGTTTTATTTCTGTATTCAGCTTTGCTGACAATTCTTGTCGAGCAATTACTTCATTATCTTTTCCGTACTGGATTGCTTCTCGACCTTTACCACGTGTTGGGGCTTGTGTATAAAGTAAAGCCTTCACCAAACCTGCACATGTTGTTTCGCGCTTCAAACATACTTTCCCGTAGTTAGACGCCGTCAACATTATTTCTCTAAGGCTTCCCCACTCTCCGCTGTCTGCTTGCAGTGTCGTATTATGAAAAATCTCATGCCGTTTTTGTTGATTTCCCAGTAAATTGTCGAAGTGTTCTTTTAAAAATGTTTCGTACAACTCTTGAGGTAAGTCGGGTTTTTCTGCAGTTGGGCCGTAATTTTTATCAGTATTTTTGTTCTGACTTACTCTTGCGTACTTATAGCTGCACTTTTTCCTTCTTTCTTGCTGTAATATTCTTTGGGATTCCATTTTCGTGACTTCCTCGGGAACAGTTTTCTTTAATCCTTCGAACATGCTTGAAAGTGCCCGTTTTGTATTATACTGCAACACAGCAATAAGGCATCGTCCTGTGTATGACTCCCTAATTGCAAAATTGATTCTTTTCCCACTTATTGTTTTGCAAATTATAGAATTGTAACTTTCAGCCGGATTATTAGTTACGTTGCATAATAAACTTTCAGCACTGGCACTCAAATCCTTCACTACTTTCATAATTTTAGAGTAGATACCAGTCGACACTAAAAGAGGCGCATAATTAGTTTCATATTCGTCAATAGGGTTTTGAGCGCAAGGCCAACCAAGTTCTGAACATCCTTTATGTTCACCAAATACATGACTTGGCACATTCCATATATCCTTTATGAGCAGGGAAATCGAATCTTCTACCGGCAAGTGAGTATCTTTATTTCTTCTTTCCACTGCTGCTTGTACCTCGAACCGAAGTGGCAATACTCTGCCTAGTAAACACCTACGAGCATCTAAACAGCCATCTCCTGATATTTCATTCTCGCCCCTTGTACTGGCAATTTCTTCTAACTTTTTAACAAAATTTCTGAGTAGGTGGTTCGTGCATTCAATTTTTTTCACCCTTACGCCGTACTCTCTGTAGGGATCGTGTATCAACAGAGTTTTCAAAACACTACTATCACCGTCGGCAATTAAATATCTGTAAATGACAGGTTGCTCTTTTTTTAAACTATTATTAAAAGCTTCTAGAATGGCATCACTCTCCATACCACCTGAACTTGCATTTCTATCGTAGTTTTTGTAACAATAGTGTGTTTTGGGTTCTCTTCCTTCTCGGTTTGCTCTGTCGCACATTGAACACGCCTTACATCTAATAACCACGTCAATAACTTCACCGGTTTCATACCCTATGATGACAGCACATCCACCTAGGGAATTATAAGCTCGTCCAAAAGACCGTTTAGCCCACGAGGCGTCAGTTATAACTGTTATGTATGGCACACCTTTAATAATGTTCCCTTTTTTTATTGCAATTTCTATTTCTTTCTCTCTCGATTTTCTCATGCATTCCTTTGATATTCCTAAAGCCTCCAGCACTATTTCTTCTTGGTGGTGTCTGAACGTTTTTGAGCTCATGCATGGAACACCCATTGCAGCCAGAACTTGCTCCAGGGTAGAAAATCCAATACCCGCTGCCATGCAACCAAGTACCGCTGATCGATTCGTATCTAAAACCTCGGGATCGTTTGGATGTGAATGAATGCTATATATTTCTCGACATTCGTCACACTGCAAATTAATGATCGTTGCTAGACCCTTATTGTGATAATCAAGATAATTAAAGGTGCCAGACACACATCCAGGTCTATGCTTATTCTCTGTAGCTGCTTTTCGTAAAGTTTCTTTAAGCACATATCCCATATGACAAATTCGCCCTCCAACCATGTTATAATCTGGTGTCCTTAAATGCGTTAAAAAGGAATTTTCCCGTGTACTACACGAGGGATTACCTTCCAAAGTCCCTCGTAAATCGTATTCATCTTCCTGATCTTCGCCGTAATGCCCCTCCACTTCTTCTTCTGCACTTCTTCCTATAAAAATTTCATTTTCTAAAACTCCTTCTACTCCTTCTACTCCTCCTAGTATTTCGCATTCTAATAATCTATACATTTCGCTAGCATATCCTTCTACTTCGTCTTCCTTTTCTTCGTCTCCCTCCTTCTCGTACATCTGAACTTGTTTAAAATTGTCCTCTATAAACATATCATTTTCTAAAACTCCTCTTATTTCGACTACTCCTTCCAATCTTTCATCTTCTAATATTCTATATCTTTCTTCAACTGGTCCTTCTTCTTCTACTTCTTCTTTCTCCTCCTCGTAGATCTCATCTTGTTTCGAATTATCTTCTATGAACATTTCATTTTCTGAAACTCTTCCTCCTATTCTGCCTAACACTTCTAATCTTTCATTTTCCAATATTCTATTTCTTTCTCCACCTTGTTCTTCCTGTTCAACTTGGCCTTCTTCGTCCACCTCCTCCTCCTCGTAACTCTTGTCTTCTTCCAAATTTTTTTCTATAAACATTTCTAAAAGTCTTCCTTCTATTGCTTGCATTGCGCCTGCTCCTGTTAATCTTTCATTTTCTAATAATCTATATATTTCCCCATCCTGCCCTTCCATTCCTTCTTCATCTTCCTTCTCCTTCTCCTCGTACCTTATAACTTTTTCAACATTTTTTCCTACATACATTTCTTTTTGCAATACTCCTTCTTCTTCTACTCCTGCAAATATTTCCTCTCCTAAAACTCCGTATCCTTCTTCAACTTCTGCTTCTTGATCTTCCCTTTGCTCTACTACATCCACTCCTTCCTCCAATGCATCTTCCGTTTCTTCCTGTACTCCTTTGTAGACGTCTATATACACATTATTTTACAAGAAAATATATTATATACGAGAAACACATATTGCCAACAATTTATACTTTGGAAATATATCATCTATTGCAACAGGTATCAATGTAAAGTATCATTTAAAAAAAGGTCCGAACACACTGTATGTTATCCAGAATGTCCTTAAGCTGTACTATAATTAATGCTTAAATTGTTACACTGTAAAAAAATCTTTTGTGATATTTACAATTAGATTGTAATTTCACGAGCAGTGTATTTTAAATTACAACGTAAAACCTGGTAAATTTACCAACGTCGATCCGAAATTTACGATCTACTCCAATTTCACCCCATGGAACAGAATGAAATAACTGTCCGATGTAAAATTACTATGTCTGACGATGGAAATTATTCGATCATTGTGGCACGTAGTAAATTGAAGTGAGTAAATACATTTAAATTTAACGCTTTTTTGGTAAAGTTGCAGTATCTGGCATAATTTCACACACGGGTAGTATTGTCACGACTTGGCATCCTGAGAAATTACAAACAGGACATAAATCGACACTCCATCGACAAACTGACAGAAAGAGATGGCGCGTTAGACTTTATCATAAAATTACGTCTCAGAGCCTCTAGTATTGCTCTAATAGTGATGAGTTCTATGTGAATAAAAAAAATATTTCTTTTTTATTCAAAACGATACTTAAGAAAAGTGATATGCGCTTTATTTATTCTGCTAGAGTCTTTTAAAATTTATAACCTCACGAACATAACCTCAAAATTGAAATGTGGTACGGGAAATTTACGTCCTGCATTTTTTTTACAAAAGTGTGTGAACTTACATCGTCGCACGCAGATCGAATAATTTCCATCATGGTACGATGTAAAATTACACACTTTTTTCACAGTGTACAACCACACAGCTTGCACGCTCTAAAAGCCTGCCCTGCGATTGTGTTATATTCGACACTTCAGTTACACTATGATCAGGCAATGCAAAAAAACAGATTTTCATACACATAACGTAAAGATTTTCATGTAACAGGAGTATGTTTTGCTCGCTTTCCGGGCGTGGTTTATAGCAGCAAAGTATGTCATTCTTAGTGATGGGGTACTTTACCGGCCTAAGTGATTGTTAACTCGTATGATTGCATCATTCGCCTGCGGCTTATACTGCAAAATTCACACTCGCACACAATCACCTACTTTACGCACTTGTATCACAAATAACTATTTATGTCCTACTTTGCTTTTTAAAAATACTCAAAAGTTTTTAAACTAAAAATGCACCTCGCCCTTTTGGTTCTAATGTTAATGAACTAAAATTTTCAAACAAAATAGTTCAATCCTCAAACAAAGAGGATTAATTTCCGAGCAAACAGTTGCATTTTTATCCAAGACAGATGCAATTTCTATAAAAACAGATGAATTCCCAAAATCAAAAAGACAAATTGAAAAACAAGCATATGAATTTGCTCCAAAAAAAAATTCTTCTATGACTTTTCAACATCAAAATATGAGTTGAAAAAAAAACTTTCTACGAAGAACTTGAATTTTCAACCCGAAAATACGAAATTTCAACAAAACAGTTGAATTTCCAACCAAAAAGGATGACTTATTAACAAAATTGTAGAATTTTTAATCTAACAGTTTTATTTTTATGCGAGAAAGATGCACTTCTACTACAGTAGATGAATTTTTAAATTAAATAGACAAATTATCGAAAAAAATAGTTACATTTTCAACAAAACAGGCCAATTTTCAATCAAAAAAGACGACTTCTGAACGAAATTGCTAAACTTTCAAACAAATGATAAAATTGATAAATAAAAAGATAATCTTCCGGAGAAAGCAAATGTAAAAGAAAAGAAATTTAAATATAAATACAAGGCAAATGAATTACTAAAAAGAATATTATGTGGCAAAACTTTCCTTAATTGAGCCACTGGATAGTGTAAGGGCATATAAAATTCACTTGGCAGTTCCGGCCGGCCCCTGTTGTCTTTAAAATCGATTTTGAAAATTAAATTTTTGAAACAAATGGCTTTGTAGGAAATTTCATGGCGCATATTTTATCCTCTTATAAAAAAGTTTTATCTTTTACTCTTTCGGAAAGAAAGTGAAAAAACTGGATTTTGTGAAAAACAAAATTTAATAAATATTTTGACAAATTATCTGCTGATTCTACTCGCTCTCGTTTTTTTCTGCGAATTTTTCGCGTGCGAATTTCTTTAGAATACTTCCGCAGGTAAACAGAAGAGCGCACAGGTAGTGTCAACAATGCTTCGCCACCAAAACCCCTGACTGTTTACGTTTCTAAAGACTAATTTAGTACAACGAATAAAAATTATAACAAGTCATTAAACTAAAATGGCACCTTGTTCATCAGAACCTTCTAGAGGCAGAAAAAATGCTAGAAATGCAGCAGATTGGGCTGAGCATGTTCGGAAAGCAAAAAGAAGCAAGGTATTGAATATTGCAAAATTTAAAAAGCGCAAAACCGTAATTTTTTAATACTTTTCAATATTGCACGGAGAAACTTTTTATATCAATTTTTCATGAAATTATATACATTTTTCCTAGACTGTGTTGCAATTTGAGGATAAACATGTCATAATGACAATTTGAACTAGGGAAAATACTCAATTTTACAAAAAATATATTCTACTTTAATACCATATATCTTAAAGTTTCATATTTTTTTCTAAATTTAGTATTTTCAATAGTCAAAATTCTCGATGTGACACGTTTGTCCTCAAATTGTAATGCGGTTTAAGAAAAAATGATTTTACAGGTTTCTCCGTGCATTGGAACCTATGGGTCGAACGCGAAAATTAACTTGCTGGAGTATTCTCACCTCTCACGCACTCGATCTCTCTTTGACGCGCTATTTGAACAATTCATTCTATTAAAGTAATACTTCTCAGGAAACTTCATTACACACTGATGAACACTTCCTTCGCTGGAAGTTTGGGCTTGCTCAAAATTCCCTCGATAAACGAAGCGTTTGAAAGTTGCGTAACATTATTTTGCTACTGCTTGGCAACAAATTTAACAGCTTCTTTTTACAAAAAACTAGAAAATTCTAAACGAGCATTTCATATTCAAAACAGTTTGAAGCATAACTCCTCCAATTTTCATGTGAAAATATTCATAACTTTGTCTTTTAGAGCGACTAAAGTCAAAATATTGATTAAATCGAGGATTAAATTTTGTTTTTCACAAAATCCAGTTTTTTCATCTTCTTTCATAAACAGTAACCGATACGACTTTCTTGTAACAAGATAAAAGATGCGCCATGAAATTTCCTACAAAGCCATATGTCACGTGCGCCGAAGAAAGAGGGTTTACTCTAAAAAAATCGAAATCGAGGTTTTTACAACATTCGATAGTTTTTGAGTTGCTGTTTTTAATGAAATCATCGAAAAAAATTTCGAGTGTTATTATTGCTAATAATTGAGTTGTTAGGTACCCGAGATTGCAGGATTTCGCTCGGGATCCCGTGAAACACCTCCCACCGCTCACCACTACATCTTCACGTCTCATCTATACCCGTCCGTGAGCCGCTTCTACGACCTATCTTTTTTCTCGCGAGAATGTAGTGGTAAGTGGAGAGGGAAGATTTCGCGAGTCTTCCCTCTCTCCTGAAAGTCACGTCTATACGGTCGACTTCGTCCACTCGCCCTGAAAAATCTTACTTTTCAGAGTAAGCCCCCTTTCTTCGGCGCACGTCACATATGTTTCAAAAATTTCAATTTTTGAAATCGATTTTGAAGACAACAGAGGCCAACCGAAACGGCTATGTGAATTTTATATGCTTTTCCCTAACCAATTTTTCATTTTCCCTGACCATTATTGTACAAAGACCAGAATCTTAAGCTTGCAACTTTTTGAAGCAAGAATCTTTTTGCAACACCCACCTCTAAAGTTGACGTTTGCATGCATGTAGATGGTGCCTAAAGTACCTTATTTGAGCCGACTGTGCGTGAAACAATTTTCGCGCATGCGCAGTTTGAAGATGGCTTACTTTAGACACTGGTGAAAAAGCTGCGCATGCGCACATTCGAGATGAGGTACTTTAGACACTGGCAAAGGTAACTTTAAACACTGGTGTTGGTATCTTCTTGAAATAATTTTACATTCAACTTGAGCAAATGTTTTAATGATTGAAGTTTTGTTTTTAGGGTTCCGTAGCCCCCCCTCCCCCGGGGGGCAAAAAAGCATAAACACCAACATTTTTTTTCAATAATTTTTTTCCAAACAAATTTTTTCAACAATTTTTTTTTTCAAAATTTTTTTTTTTCAAAAATTTTTTTTCTCAAAAATTATTTTATCGAAAATTTTTTTTCTCAAAATTTTTTTTTTCACCAAATTTTTTTTTCAACATTTTTTTTTCACTAAATTTTTTTGCACAAAATTTTTTTTTTAGAACATTTTTTTCGAAAAATTTTTTTTCAAATTTTTTTCAAACATAAAAAATTTTTTTTTTATTCCTCCACTCCACTCTATGCAATATAAAATTAGTATTTTTTGTTACCACCTCCTAATAACTTTTTCGGACGGGCGTTGCAAAAAATAGCGTGTGATACACGTGCGCCTAGGTGATTAGTAACTCGTGTGATTGCATCATTCGCATGCTGCAAAATTCACACTCGCACACAATCACCTATTTTACGCACTTGTATCACAAATAACTATTTATGCACGGAATAAAACAATTTCAAATTTATTCTGTTTGACAGTTATTAAAAGTCATATAAATGCCCTGACTTTTCCCTGGTCAAAGAAATAATCAAATTTTGGAATAATGAAATTTCCGAATAATAAAATTCCCGAACAGTTTATGATATTAACAAACTGGAAAATTCCCGACAGATAATTGCAGAATTATAAAATATCCGAACTAGAAAATCCCCGAATTTAAACAATGAAACTATTTTTTATAAATATCATTTAGTTATCAAAAATACCATACTTAAATATTGTTTTTAGCAATTTTCTCATAGAATGGAATTAGAAAGACGCAGTTTTTTCACAAATATTCCATTTTTTGTCCAATTTTCAATTAGAGGGAAGGGATAGTTGATCAATGTTAACAATAGTGATTGTTTAAACAATTTATTATAATTATAAATAATATTATATTTGAATAATGCTAGAAAGATGCGATTTTTTCTGGGTTTTTGTCCAATTTTCATCTGTAGTGAAGTAATAATAGATTTAAGTTAACAAAATAATTGTTTAAACAATTTATGAAAATTATTAATACATAATATTATATTTGAATAATGCTAGAAAGATGCGGTTTTTTTTAAATTTCTGGCTTTTTGTCCCATTTTCATTTAGAGTTAAGTAATAATAAATTCAAGTTAACACAATAATTGTTTAAACAATTCATTATAATTATTGATAATATTATATTTCAATAATGCTAGAAAGATGCGTTTTTTTTATTTCTGGATTTTTGTTGCGTGTCTTGATAATTAATTAGATTTAGCAAAAATAATGGTTTAAACAAATTATTATTGTTTATGACTATCTTCATCTATATCAATTGCGCCTGATAGTTGCGGTTTTCCGGCAATTTTCACCTTTATGTCCTTTTTTCACTTAGTGAGGTAATAATTAATTAAAGTCAACAAAAAAGTTGTTCAAACAATTTAATATTGTTCACAACTAACTTTTCTTAGATAAGTGCTAGAAAGTGGCGGTTTTTTCTACAATCTTTCACTTTGCATCACATTTTTATTTATGAACAAGTAATAAGTCAGCCACAACAGAAATGATTTTCCGAAAGGTATTGTTGTTTTAAGTGAATTATTCTTGCTCTTTTCACAATGCTTAAAAAATTGATTTAAAGAAAAAAAGCTATTTTACACGAAAGGCAGAAATCAATATTAAATTGTTCAAACAACTTTTTTGTTGACTTTAATTAATTATTACCTCACTATGTGAAAAAAGGACAGAAAATTAAATATAGCCGAAAAACCGCAACTATCAGGCGCCATTGATATAGATGAAGATAGTCATAAACAATAATAATTTGTTTGAACAATTATTTTTGCTCAATATAATTAATTATTAAGTCACGCCTAATGAAAAATAAACAAACAGTTG
>CAKNXH010060179.1:197878-224941 GCA_932178445.1 Andricus quercusramuli
GTCAATGACACCTCAGACTGCAAACCAGCAGCAGCAGTCAGGACTTCTGCCACAGTTTCCACCTTCAAATTCAATGATGATCGCACCAGCTTTCCAAGTTCAAGAACAAGAAAGACCTGTAAATTTTCTGCAGGAGCAGTGTACAGTAGAAGCGTCAACGAACCTGATACCAGGCCCATGTATAGGCGGATCTCAACAGCGATGGCAGCCGGAACCTGTGCTTAGAGAGGGTCAACTGTATTATGTTCAGCATCCCAATGCTTATTGGCAGACGCCTTCTAACCGAAATGCAGGAGGTATGATTGAATGGCAGCCACTGAAGCAGGCACTGAACTCACAGTTATATCAATCGCCATACGTTCACTTGAATGAGCCACCACTTACTTTGCCACCGGACACGCAAAACTCAATTCAATGGTATATACATAAGATGGAAATGAAAGAATATATGGCACAGCTACACCGTATGCAAATGCAGAGCATACTGTTAGAAATAAATAAACCATCGATCCAGCAGCATCATCAAACCGAGCCTTCGTGCAGTCATCCTAATAAGGAGGTAGGAACTTCCTTTATTCGCTTAAAAATTAATTTTTCTTGTAAAAAGTTCATATATATTTGGTTTAGGTTTATTTATTCACTTACAAATTACACTGTTTTCATAAAAATTCCACTTTTTGGTCGAAAGTTTATTTTTGTGCGTTGAAAAATCATATTTTAGGGTTCAAACTTCAACCCTTTTGTAGATAGTTCGTCCATTTGTCATTTATTTTTCCAAAGAATCGTGTTTTTTGATGAAAATTCGAATACTTGTTCGAAAGTTGTACCAGGTTATTAAAAATGTATATTTTATTAAGATTCCGCTTCTTGGTTGAAAATTCAACTCCTCAATTTTCAGAAAATTAAGCTTCCGGGTTAAAGAATCATTTTTTTGGTTAAACGCTTTTGTTGAAAATACATTTTTTGAACAGGGTATTCAGCAACCTTGTAAACCTTAAAAACCTGGAATTGTTCTTGATTTTTTTTAACATTGAAAGCCTCGAAATCTCCTTCAATTTTTCACAATAACCTTCAATATTTTTTTTGTTTTGCTTTAAAACAGTTATTTTATTGAAATGTTAAGAGCAATTTGAATCTTGTAGTTGATTATGAAAGAAACATCACGTCTAGAAGGAATGTTGCCACTGAAAAGTTTTTTATTCATCAAGATATAATTTATTTTTACTCATTACAAAATATATAAAAAGCGCACACTAGATTACAAAACGTCACTAAAGATTTTCAAATATTTGAAAGGATTTTTAACATTTAACAAAAATTTCACGGATTCCAAAGGTTTAAAAGAGACTTGTACACCAGATTTCACATATTTCACAACAATTTCACAAAACTTTCAAAAGATTGAGTGGATTTCAAAGATTAGAAACGATTTCAAAAGGTTTCAAAACATTTTAGAAGATTTTAAAAGATTTCAGTAATTGCAAGATTTCAAATAATTCAATGATTTCCACAAATAAAAAATATTTTCCAAACAAAGATGTAAGAAAACTTGCAAAAGGTTTAACAGATTTAAAAGATTTCACAACAATTTCTAAAATATTTCGAAAATTTCACAGAGGTTGCAAGGATTTCAATGATTTGAAAAAGGCATGTAAACCAGATTTTGAAGATTTCACAAAGATTTAGAACATTTTCAAACTTTCAAAAGGTTTCAAAGTTTTCAAACATTCTCGAAAGATTTTACACAGATTAAAAATATTTTAATGATTCCTAATGAATACAATAGATTTCAGAAGGATTTCGCAGAGATTTCAAAGATTTCATAAAAATTTTTAAAAAGATTTCAAAAGATTACAAGAATTCCAATGATTTGAAAAAGGGTACAACACCAGATTCAAAGATTCCAAAACATTTCAAATATTTCAATGATATGAAATAAATACGAAAGGTTTCACAAACATTTCAAAGATGTTAAACTATTTCAGAAGGTTTCAACAAATTTGAGAATATTTCAAGAGATTCCATAAAATTTCACAAAGATTTCAAGAATCTTAAAGGTGACTTATTCAGAATTTGTTTATTTATGGTTCTGTTGTTTTTACAAATTTTTGGCCAATAAAAAATATTATAAAGTAATTTTAATTCTGATTTAGAAGAAGGGAATAAAAAAAGTCCCTAATAAAATTGGGAATTACAATTCTTTTACAAAATTTTCTGTTCCAAATGAGAATTATAATTCTTCTGACAACAAAAGATCTGATGTTCAAACTCAGAATTATAACTTCCAAAATTCCTTGTTCGAATCAGAAATCTTAAAAAAATGTATGATCAGAAATCTGATGTTTCAAATAATCGAAACGCTTTTAACTGTTTTTTAATTGACCGCGAGAAGACCGTATATATTTAAAATTACCCATCGGATAGACACATTGATAACGCAATTTTGCAAAAAAAGTGAATTAATCAAATTGACTCATTCATTGCAGAACCTGGAGATGATGATCAAGAGAGTCCTCGACGAAAAAGAATCTTATGAAAAGAAAAAGGAGGAAAGGGACGAGAAGTTAAGGAAGGAAAAGGAGGAGCAGGAAAAGAAGGAAAAGGAAGATCAGGAAAGAAAGGAAAAGGAAGAGAGGAAAAAAAAGGACAAGGAACGAGGACGTTCCAGAAAGAGAGGAAGAGTTTGGTCTGCCAGAGGTCAAGAATGGATAGGAAAAACTCAAGCATGGGTCGGCAGAGGTCAAGGATGGGTCGGCAGAGATAATGGATGGATCGGCCGAGGTCAAATATGGGCACATAGAGCGCGTGGTAATGGAGGAGGCCGTGGCAATTACAGTGATAGGCCATGCCGAGGAAAAGGCTATCGCTTTTAAATGCATTTAAACGATTACATGATATGTATTAGCTGAGTACCAATACAAAATATTTAATCGTGCAATCTTAATTTTTGGGAGCCAAAAGTCCGAGATACTTCGTGAACCTTAATTTTGTTTGAGGTGCAAATTCAGTTTCAATCATAATATATACAATTTCGTACCACTTACAAAGTGGTATTTTCAGTATTCGTTTTTGAAGTGAAGTAACATTTCAAAACAGTTAAAGGAAATGTATCCAAACTTTCTGTTTGTAGCTCAAACAGCGCCAAAAATCTTCGACAAATTAACCAAACAATGTTCGCAATATTATTTTAATGCTAGCCTGTAGCAGTTCTTCGATTGTAACACTAAATTTAAGTTATAATTACGAAATATTATTTCACGAACTTCAGGATTTGGATTAAACAAATCGATTAACTGTCGAGTGCCGCTCAGCTCTCTTTGAATGAAAACATTGAAAATTTTCCAATTCTAAATTGAAAAAAATTGTAAAACAGAAATTTTAAAAATTCAAAGTCTTTAAACTGAAACTTCTAAATTTGGACATTGAAAGCGTTCAGGATTGAAAATTTTTATTTTTAATTACAGAATTTCGAAATCGAATGATTTCTTATTAAAAGTTCAAAAGTGGTCAATTTTAAAACGTAAAAGATGAAATATTTTCCGATTCGAAGTTTCAAAAGTAGATCATTTAAAATTCAGAGGAATGAAAATTGCATTATTTCTAATTCAAAGCATTCAAAATTGAATATTGAAAAGTGAAAACTTTTGAATTTTAATAAGTTTGTATTCAAAACGATTAAAATTTGACAATTTGAAGTTTAAAACTGAATTTAATATTTGAAAAATAAACTCCTGAAATTCTACAAATCTAAATTTTTATGAAATTAAAAAAAAACAATGGTTCAACATAAAAAGTGATAAAATAATTCTTTTTTTAATCAAAAAATAAATTCACCTTTATTTTCACCGTTCAAAACGCAAAAATTTTCAATTCTAAATCTGCAAAATAGAGTTATTCTGAAAAAATGTTCAAACTAAAAAGTAATTTTAAATGGGAAATATTAAAAAATGAAGAAAAAAAAACACATACTCGAGAAACCTTGAAGTTAAACAAATTCGAACTTCATCAGAGACAAAAAAAAATTTATTCCAGGAGAATCGTGATATTAAAAGTTCTTTTTATCGAAACCCTTCAAAATCTCTATTACTTTAAGTAAATTTAATCGTTTATGAAAATTCAGCGTTCACCATGAAAATTCAGAATTCCAAAATTGAAACAA
Source organism: Andricus quercusramuli (assembly GCA_932178445.1). NCBI lineage: Eukaryota > Metazoa > Arthropoda > Insecta > Hymenoptera > Cynipidae > Andricus > Andricus quercusramuli. The sequence continues at coordinate 202,038 of CAKNXH010060179.1, forward strand.
TTACAAATTAAAGAGAAGATTCAATTGTTCAGTAGACATTCTTTTTAAACTAGGTTTGAAATGTCGAACTTTTAGGAACATTTTTCAAATAAAAAAACTTCAATATTCAATGCCTGCTGCCACAGCAAATTTCTTTCTGCTGGTTACATAAATTTGAAGCTGACTAAAATTGAATTAGTTGAATTTCGAAAAGTATAATTGACAATTTGGAAAGTGATAATTTGTACGCGATTAAATGTACTTAGAGTAATAGAAATTTTTAAGGATTTAAATACAAAAAAGTTTTATTGTAACAATTCTTCGCGACCAAATTTTTTTCTCGTATTAAATGAAGTTCGAATTTGTTTCAGTTTCAAGTTTCCGGAGAAAACTTTTTTGTTTTGTTCGCTTAATATTTCCCATTCAAAATTACTTTTTATTTTGAACGTTTTCTGTGAATAATTCAATGTTCAAGGTTTAAAACTGAAAGTTTTTCCTTTTTGAATGGTAAAAGAAGCCGATTTTATTTTTTGAATTTAGAAAACTTTTCCTAATCAATTTTTACGTTGAATCATGATTTTTTTAATCCAATAAAAATTCAGATTCCTATAATTATAAAAGTTATTACTTTGAAATATTAAATTTAGTTTTCAATTTCAACTCCTTCCTAATGAAATTTTCTAAATTCAAAAATTTAAGTTTGAAGGTTTCTAATTTTGAAAGCTTCTACTTAAAATTCTTTTCAATTTAAAATCATCCAATTTGAAACACTTATTCAGAAATGTTACAAGTTCAATTCCTTTTCATTCCATTGGAATTATTATCTTTTTTTCAAAATTTAATGTATCTAAAGTATTTGTAATTGGAACGTTTTCATTTCAAAATAATTGCATACACTTTTCTTTAATTTAAAACGCTTTCAATTCGAAATTATCAAGAAGAAATCATGGTCTAACCGGGGTTCTTAGCGTGTAAGAATAGAGCGGCGATCGACACCTAACTCCACAGTACCGCTAGTCCCTCTCTACAAATCACCTTCGACATTTGGAGGGCGATATATTGTAATTGCGGTTGCTGGATATTTTATATTTTAATTCTGGTTGTACGGAACGTCTTGTGGACTTCTTGGGAACGTTCCACTAGAACGTTTCAGCCACGTCCCCGAAAACTGTCAAATGTCCCCTTGGGAACGTTCCAGGAACTTTCCATTGGGACTTAAAGGGGACTTACCCTTATTGTTATCACTGACAATAAATATCACGTAAACCGTAAAAGATAGGTCAAAATCGATGACAGTTGATATTACGGATATCATATTATAGTGTAGTATACGCAGTACTCAAACACACAAGAAATGACTGTCTCTTACGGTTTACGAGATATTTGTTGTCAAAAATAATAATAACGGTAGGTCCCCTTCAGGTCCCAATAGGACGTTCGTGGAACGTTCCAAAGGGGCGGACATTTGACACGTTCCGGGGACGTGGCTGGAAATTTTTCCGGTGGAATATCCCCAATTTTTCTGGAATGTTCAGTGCTATTAGGGCGAACATTAAAATTGTATAGCAATAGATTTTAGATCGAAGAAATCTGTAAACAAAATTTTACAATACTATTTGTTACCAAATTTAATTTGAAATATAAGTAATAATTTATAACATATTAATATAATTATAAATTACATAAGTATCAAATACCGTTGAACCAAATTTTCTGCTGCTAATCTGGAACCATTTTGTATTATTTCATTGTCAAAACATCAATAAAACCTAAGTTTATAAATGTTAGTTTATTTTAAATTATAATAATAATTAAATATAAGTAAAAGGAGAATATGCGTAAAGAAATATAAATAGCCTGGGAAATATAAAAAGTATTAGGTTTTATGGCATTCTATTCTTGGACCCTTAATAAAAGGATTATCCTTCGAACCCAAGCTCTGACGATTTCTCAACATTTTCTTATTATTTCTGACTTTTCCTGACCATTTCTGTCGAGAAACTGAACCGAAATGGTCAGAAGTGCTGACATTTTTCTGACGATTCCTATCCGATTTTTTTTAGTAGGGGCGACCTTTGAATTCGATGTTTTCATATTATTGATAATTTGATTTTACTTAAAATTAGTGGAAAAAATAGGCTTTCTCAAACGCATAGAAACATTTATCGCAAATATCAATCATATTTTCAATTGGAGCCTCATACACTGAATACAAAATTTGCAATTGTACAATGACAATTTACCGACGGAGTTTCAACGAAACTTCCGTACAAGTTTCCTTTATCTGGCAAAACGCAGACGTGGCGCTGCCAGCTTATTCCAAGTTTTCCGTCTGCTTCGACAACAGCAGTATCACCTCGCGTAAAAACAACGTCTTTCTTCATTCATCACAAATGAAAAATCAGTTTTTTCCCCATTTACAACACTCTCCTGTGCTGCATATCCCATTTCCGTTTACCTGGGCACGATCAATTGGACCAAATGGTTGTAATATGACTTTCTAATATTTGCTGTCATTGCTTTGAAATCATTTACAAAGGCTTTAGGTGCACTTACAAAATTAATAAAAAAATGGGTTTTCCGTGAAAAATACAAACTCCAAGTGGCCAGACAGCGGTCAGCTAATGTATTTTCTTTCGTTTTCCAAAGCCTCAACCCAATATATTACTTACTTTAAAAATAAGAAGGCGGAAAAGAAATACATTACAAGGTCAAATTTTGTCTACGTCATAGACTACCATTTGCCCTTAAAATTGAAAATTCTTGAAAAATATGGAAGGGGGGTCGTCTTAGGTAACTTTCCCCTACAGGAGTGGCCTGGGATGAAGGCACCCCAGCCACGGAAGTCAAGACAGGAGGAAGGTCAGTGAAATCTTCACGAAAGAAGAGATAAACATCATCAGTACCAAGGAGAGCACTCAGAATTTTCCGTTTTCCAATCATTGAAATATCGTTGTTTGAAATGCGTTTTTGCGATGCGAAATTATGTTCTGAACGTTATAAAAATTTGCAGGCACATTGTAGAACTATGAAATAATTTGTGTACCAAGTATGAACTTTAAGCATGCAAATGATGATAAAAAAAAAGACCACTGACGTTAGTGAAAAAAATAAACAATATTAAATGAATTATTTGGCTTAACGTAATTCTGCATGTACTCTGTGAGAGATAGACCTTCATCATTCTCACATCAGTGGGTCCTAACAGAAAGTACGCAACTCATGGTGACGGATAGAATCTACGTCACTCGCACTGAAAAATAGAACCTACGCAACTCGTAGTAGCGGATAGAAACTACGTAACTTCATTTTTCGGATTTTGAGTTAACGTCAGAAACTACTGTTGGAGCATGTTGAAAGCCTTGATAAAAACGCTTCAATTTTTCCGCACTAGTTTCGCTGTCATTGACTTGCATGAATTATAAAAAACCTAACCTCAAGCTAACCCGTGCAGGAATCGCCAAGTTTCTTCCCGGTTCCAGACTTGGACCAGGCTTAGAGCCCCTAGCCTGGATCTAGCTCGAATTTTGCAATGGCTCGAGCTTGGGCCCAGCTCGTGTCAAAGTTCCAAAAATTCACGACAGATGGCGTAGTAGTATTCTCTTTGTTTACTGATTACTTGCGAGTGTCGAGCGTAAATCTTTACAAAGTGGCAAATTTGGTATAAATAAAAATTCGTAAAGTATCTTGACCAGTAATTTGAGTGATAGTTTGAGCCAAACTGAACTTATCAATTTTGTGTGAGTGATTGAGAATAGTGGTGATGGTGTTGACTGATGATGGTCGATGAACAAAATACAAATCATCATTGAAATTAAATTGATAAAAATGCCTAAAATAAAAAGCACTCTAAGAATCCGGAGGCATCGAGCACTGGGCAGTATCCCATACTTACGCGTGAAAGTGCAAGTAAGTTCTTATATTAATTCGAAATAATATTTTCACATCAAGATTACACGATGATGACGCAGAAAGGTGGTAGAAATTTAGGACGCGCAAATCGAATGAGTGATTTTTTGAATTGATGTTTTGATTTTTTTTCGATTTTTAAATATTACATATTCATTTGTTAACTTCAAATTTGAATAAAAAATATTTCTCCTTAATTTCGACTTCTAATTTAAAAATTAAAAATGGCTAGGAATCGATAATAAACTAGGGCCAAGTCTGGGCCAAGCTGGGCGATCGAGCCTGGCAATATAACCTGGCCCTGGCCAGATTTTGCGTTTCATTCAAGCTTGGGCCAGGCTAGATCGCCAGGCCAGGGCCTAGTTTTGCCAAGCCTGGGCCCTGTTTGGACCATGATCAAATTTCTACACGGGAAGCAATATAATCGGATCTTATTTATATTTATAATTCATAAATATTTTTGTATTAAAGACGAAGCTTACATAATATAAAAGTCCTGGCGGAGAAGGAAAAGTCGATTGAATTTGAAACTTCTAAATAGTTTGAGGTTAAATCAAACAACACCCTATTGAAGCTACATAGAAAACATCACTAACTGTTTTAAACATAAAGTTCAGGTTATACTTTGTTTTGCGATGATTATACCCAGATAACAAAATGCTTGAAAAATGATGGCGTATGTGCACGCATATATGCGGATCAATGCGCACATATGCGTTCACACATGCACGCATATGTGTCATCAATTGAGGTTCATATCGCACGCATGTTATGATTATCATAACGTGCGTACGATATCACATGCACATTGTAGTTTTTCATTAGAAATAATAAAGTAATTAGTAATAATAAATAATAATAAGAGAATAATAAAATATTCATATAAATATAAAATTATTCATATTTATATGAATATTTTATAATATTATTGAGAAAAAAAGAAAAATAAATTAATTGTTCTCTACATTTTATTTAGAGAACTAATAATAATTGACATATTTGCAGAGAGATATCTCAGCACCTATCTGACTTGAAATATTCAAAAAATGGAAAAATAATTTTCAAGACACGTACTGGAAAAGACGAAAAATTCCGATCGAAAAAACACTTTGGTTTATGAAAAAGTTTAAAAAACAGTATTTTAAACAAAAATACACGGAAAAAAAAAGTAATGAAAATTTTCATTGACCGAGACTGTGACTTTAGGATAGGTCTAAAAGCATTTGATAATTTGAAAATATCGTATTGGAAAATCATGCAAATAGTGCTTGAAGAAATAAAAGACTTCTTAAATTGCGTCCAGCATAGTCAGTGAAGCACTCCTAGACTCCATCAACGAAATATCACAGAAAACTTTGTAAGCCGTTCAACACTCCAATATTAAATTCTCAAAGACAGTCAAGGAAGGGTTCGTGGACTGTCAAGCTAGCCATTTATGCTAATAAAAAATAAAAAAATATTTTTTAAATTTATAATATTATTATCTTCAACTTATATATTTATTTAAATATTATTATAACACACACAATTATTACTTATATCAATCGCTCGCTTTTTACGCTCTAAAAAATCCGACGCACGCTGCGGGGATTCGAACTACCTATCCTAGACACGAGACTAACGCAACTCATTCCTAACCGCGCAAGCCCCTCGGCTACTCGATCAGGCTGAAAACACAGTAAAAAATCTTGGCGTTCTGCTACAGCTGAAAACTGCGTGGCCGCGTAAACAGAATTTTAGTGAAGACGGCGAATTAGACAACTTGCTGCAAGACTGTTTAAAACTTAAATTGAGTTATTCTTATTTTTTAAATTAAAGAATTTGATTCCAGATTGAAGAAATTGATAACAAGTCAACAAAAAATCAAACTTTTTGTCTCTTATGCACTTTTTTCGAGACGCACTGTTTATAAGTTGCAGCGTTATAAAAAAAAATATTTCAATAAAACTGATATATTTACCAAATCATATCAATAAATTATTGATAAACAAAATTTTAAACTTAGGAAAAAACTCACTTGCGTTTACACTCTTAAAAGATGAAAGAAATATTGAGATAGATTCGAAAATACTTTTTATAGATTGTTATGAAAAAATGGTTATTTTAAATGAAATTTTTTATGAGAAATAAGAATTTCAACAACAATCCACAAAAATTATTTTAGATTCTATATCAGAATAATAAATTTTGTTAAATAAATAAGGAAATTGTTTAAATAATGATTGTGTATCTTTTTGAATAAAATAACCCAGATATTTCGATTCTACTAAGCATTTTTTTTCTAAAAGGAAGAAGTTTTGAGAAGTATTAGTGTTGACTCGATTAACTTCTAAGCAACTTTTTATTATTCATTAAAATTATAAATAAGAAGATGGCTATTATGTCAATGTTTTTGTAATGAAAAACAAACACATTTTATTCTAGTATCAGACACATTCTTATATTTTATTACAATATTTTTATAAAAATTTTATATACAGAAATACGAACTTGAAAATAAAATCTGCTTACATCCAGTTTCTTGCAATGTAATAATAGCCATCTTCTAATTTATTTGGAATAGAAATAAGTGTATTATAAGTAATATCGCGAAGATTGAGAAAGACGTAGGAATACTTAATACCACTGAAAATTGTGAAGCCTGTAAATGTTCATTTAAGAAACAATCGTACAACTTTGTTAAATGAATTTGATATCTAGCAGAATAAGGTAGCAAGTGAATAACATTTTTCAGCTCATCTAAATCTTGGAGATTTAAATCCTTTACGCAACCAGTTGTAAAAATTTTTTTACAATTAATATCTTAATATCTTTATGCGTTTTACAATTACTTTTTGTTGTACATAATCGAGTTTCGGAAGCATTGAATCATCATCCAGTGTCTACTTCAATCATACCAATGTGAATTTGTCTCTGAGCCCCACTGAGCGCGCCTCTGAAAATTCTCGCAGACAGTCATGGACTGTTTTTCTGACTTGCATTCGAGTTCTTAGTTTTTGAATCACGCACTTATTCAATTCAAGTCTTTGCAAATATGAAGTTATTTTATAGCCACTTCATGACTGTATACATTTTTTTTGTAAACTGTCTTATAAGAATTCCAAGCCTGTTGTTTCTTGACTGCGCTTGAAAACTTCCATGACTTTTCTTTATTTTTCCATGAAAATGTATGACCACTTTATAGAAAGTATACGAGACTTCATAAAAATGATGGCCCGTCCTGAAGTCTAGCACTAATCTACGAAATGTTCCAAGACTTATTTTTTCCGTGTATATGAAACAATGCACGAATAGTTGTTTAAAACCTTTTTCTTAAATTTGTATATAAACAAGTTTTATTTCGATCGAATTTTTTTTCTTTCTGGGTACGTGTTTCGAAAATCAATTTGCCTTTTTTCAAATTTTTTTACTTTAACAAGTGCTGAGATATCTATCAGCAAATATGTAAGTTTTAGTGCAAATTGGATTATTTATAACGCTAAAACTTGAGAATAGTTAATTGTGCAAAATAAGTGTAAACGGAAAAAATTCTTGCCTTGGTAAGAAGTTTCCAGAACATATTTTAAAGTTTTTTCTTCTTCATAAATAATATATTTTTCTTAAAAAACTGATTAAAATAATGAACGACCAACAAAAATAGAATGCTAATTAAAAGTCGAACTTCTTTCTTATAATGCACCTTATTTTTGTCAACGGGCAATAAACGTAAAATGTATATTTATAATTAAATGATTAAACGCTCTTACCTGTAAGTGAAGCTCTATCATTATTTTATAAGCTTCTCTTCCTAAATGATCAAATACACATGTAGTCCTCTCGACTTCAGGTCGACCTGGCCTTATATCCACTAAGTTCAAAGCTTTACACGGAAAAAATAAGTTGTCGAAACTTTACTTGACCAGTCAACCATTCTAGGATAGGCCACTTTTTGTTTAAAATCTCTTATAATTTTGATTAAAGAACCGCAGACTTCATTCAAAAAGTGAAGAAAGTCGTCGAATTATTGGAAGACAATCTAGGAACATCAGTGTTCGAATTTGTATTCAGCAGATTTTGACAAAGTTCTAGACAAGCATTCAATTCTTCATAAAAAGTCCTCCAGATTCCACAAGATTTAGAATACAATAACTCTAGCAGAGAAACGAATAACTGATTTATAAGTTGTCGAAAAATTCGTCGACTGAAGAGGAAAACGACAAAGTTTTCGAAACGTTGGCAGAAATAAAGGATTTATAACATCAAAATCTACTTTTGGTCTGAATTATGTCAGTTTCTCTCACCATCTACATGTACTGATTTTATTCAATTCATATTAAGTTTAAATTATGGTTCACATCAAGTTTACATTGTGACAGAGAAACGAAGGCTCAGTTATTAAGAATAGCCCTAGCATAGATATCTTTGCTGACTGTTATTTCACGGTCATAAAACTTAGCAAAAGTATTTGACGTTTCCGTATAACCGGCAGTTTTTCGTAAAATATATATATTGATACCTTTCCTTTTCGCCGCTGAAATTCACGCGTGGCGCGTGGAATGCGCGGTGAATATATCAGTATTAAGACCGCTTTTGGCTAAAACGTGCTTGATCCAGCGGCCTAAACTTGCAGCAGTAGCTGCCTTAAAAGGTTTTTTGTTATTGAGAAACAGAAACTTAATTCCCTTACACCTACTTTGCGTTTTTTTAATATAGGATTTTAAGTACTGGTAGCACAAATCTTTGTATTTTTATGATGAAAGGAAAAATTTAAAGCAGGTTATTTTTTATTACGGCCCGAGGTTCTTATGCGCTTTGGAATTTTTATAAGGATTGCTTCATTTACTTCCTCGACATTTTCTATCTCAATTAGCGAAAATGTTTGCAAGCGTTGTCCCGTAATCAATGCAAGTAAAGTAATCAGTTTATAACCTTGATCTCGAGTGCTCAATTTTTTGTTGATAGGCAACGCTGATAGGTTATCTAAAACAATCTTTGTATCCCATGTAATATCGTATTTAGGCTCCGATGGTCTCAAATTATTCAACCCTTGGAAAAAACGTATGACCCTATCATCTCGAGCCATTCCACGACGATCAGTATCGTTTTCTATTCAAAAACTCCACCATTTTTTAAAACAACCATCGTATTGTTTGTAAGACGGGTCTGAAATTGATGCAGGCATGATATCTAGCGCCGCCTGAGGAGTTCCTCTCATTTCGTAAACTTTTCTGACAAGATTCCGACCACAAGGGTAGCCTTGTCCCAAAATTGATCTGTTTTCCTATTAGCAAAGAATACATTATGTTTAATGGGTACCAAGGCTGCGCTGGCCACCCTGGAACAACCATTATTCCTTCTGCCTCCTCGTCTCAAATTTTTTGTTAACATTTTAAAATAACCGAGTAAGGCGGAAATGCATAGAAGAAAAAACGATTCCAATCTAATGTGAAAGTATCAATTGCGAAACAATCAGGGTTTCTTTTCCATGATACGTATTTTTCACACTTTGCGTCAACTCGCGTAGCAAACAAATCAATCTGTGGCATTGCGAATGTATCATCAATGCACTCAAATTCTTGTGTTGATAATTCAATTTTGGCAACTGATTCTATCCGACGAGATGATTCAAAGTCTGCTTCTGTATTATCTTTTGAGGCTATGTATGTTGCCAAAACCCAAATTTGTCTTTACTAGCACCACGACCAAATCCGTCGCGTTGTCTCATTGAGATTCTTAAACGGAAAACCGCCCATTTTGTTAATATAAGCGAAACCCGTCGTGTTATCGGTATGTAGTAAAATTTGGCATCGATTAACATTGTTTGCAAATGTTTTTGATCTAAAAAACGTCGCGAGTAGCTCTAGGTAATTAATATTATGCGCTTTTTCGCTTTTCTTCCTATGACCCGAAACTCTTTTTCCCTTGCAAAACGCTCCCCATCCCGTTAAGGAAGCATCGCTAATGATTTCAAGATCAAACGAGTTATTTCTGATTGGTTAACTAGGCGTAAAAAATCGTGAAGTCCGCCATTTCAATTCTCTATACAAATTACTCAAAATCTTCATCTTTGCATTATAGTTATGATTATTATTGGGTAATAATGCTAAGTATTTCTATCTCTCACAGATCTTTGTATGCATTAGCCCGTAATTCACCGCCGGGCAACATGATACTAAGTAACCGAGTAATTCTGCAAATTTTCTTATGGAAATAATTTTATCTACACGTAATTCTTTCAAAGAATTTTTTATATTTGATATCTTTTCATCCGGCAATTCTACCGCCATATTACGCGAATCGTAGATAAAGCCTAAAAATTTGCATCGATGGCTGGGTCGTAAGTAAGGTCCTAAGTCCGTAAGTAAGCTGCAGCTGGTTTCAAGATCTTTCTGAATACATATGGCGCTGTGCTCAAACCAAATGGCAGGCATGTAAATTCATATAGTTGGTCATTAAACAAAAAACGTAGATACTTTCGTAATGATTTATGAACAGGAATGATATAATAAGAGTCTTATAAATCTAAGTTTGACAAAATGCAATTTCGTCTCAATAATTTTTTAATAGTGCGGTTATCTTCTAATTTGAAATGTTGAGACGATAAAAAATTATTTAATTTCTTTAAATTTAAGATACACCTATTTTTGCCATTTAGCTTTTTAATTAGAAAAATATCCGAGACGAATTGTCCTTCAACAAAATCACACTTTGATATCGGACCCTTTCTTTGTAACTCCGAGAGCAATAAAGCTATATTTGTATTATCGTCAGAAGACCAGTGGCGTTCACTCGGTACAGTTTTTTGAATAGGAATAGTATCGACGAGCGGTGCGGTGGTCCTCTCCGCTGGTAAGGTGTTTGATTGTAGGAGCCTCGATGGAAGTACCGCTCGGCTGTCCGCGTCGGCGCTCTGATGTAATTTCTTGAGCGGCGGGCGGACCCTTCGCGTTTTCTGGCTGCTTGGAAGAGTTTTTAGTTTGAGGTTGACGTAATTCATCGGATGTCGCTGTCAAGGCTTTAGCAGACTTGACGGTCCCGTCAAGTTTTTCGCCAAATAAAAATCTGCCAATCTCTGTATCAGCTAAAATCTTCTTCATCGAGGCGTTAGGCGTGTTGGCCACAATGAGGTTTTTGCGAATGCAAGATTCGTCATTCTGGAGATCTGCCAATGGACTTCCCGTAACGCCCAAACGTTCCAATGAGGAATTGTTGGATTCGGATGGATTCTGCTGAAGAAGTTCGTCAATCATCTGGGCGATGATGGCCAAAGAAGCTGAAAGCTTAATTTGTTTTGCGATGATGCGAGTGTCACGCAGTGCTGTTGATTCTTGGATTTGAGATTTTATTTCTGGGTTGAGTTTCGGCGGGCCCCATAAAATATTGTTCTCTAGCGTTGGATAGAATGAGGTGATTTGTGAGCGTTCTTCTTCTGGCAGTCCTTTCTTAATAATGCCAGTCCAACGACGAGTGATCAACTGATTGACGGCGCCTGAGTATTTCTTATCCTCTAACACCTCCTTGCTGAGTTTCTTCAATACCTCGTCCCGGGAAGTTGATTCTTCAGACGCCTTCTTAGTCCCCGCACTTGCCTGCTCAGCGCTCTTTTTAGGAACATCATTTTCCTTTGGCTCTTCTGATTTAAGTTTCCCATTCTGCGGAGAGTAGTTTGGAGAGCGAAAACGCGGCGAGCGAGAGTGCGCCGAGTGTGAGCAACGTGTGTGTGTGTGTGTGAAGAGGTGTACTGAGAGTGTGTGACGAGGTGTGCTCGAGCGTGAGTGACGAGGTGTGTGGGCGTGTGCATGAGCGGGAGCGAGAACGCTCAGGCGAAATACTTCTTGAGGCTCCACTGCCACGCGATCGGCTCCTGCCTTCCGCTAAAAAAGACAGAATGACGCGTATCAGAACTGAGAATTCGCACCGATGCGTATTAAGCCGATCTTAATGTTAGCGGTTCGGTTGCAATACAATTTCAACGTAAACTTAAAGTTTAACGTGGATGTATAATGTACTGCGAGATTATAGTCTCATTAGTCGTATTTATAAGGCATTCCTTTGAAAAAGGATGTTTACAGTATAAGGGAATTGCGTTGCATCGCAGCGCGGCGTCTATCGGTTAGAGCCGATGATGCATATCTTCTTTATTTATTATTATTATTATTGGCGCAGAGAATTTTTGCATCATATGCGCGATACCCGTCATAAACAACAATAACTGTACTTACAGTGACGAGAAGAATGAGAGCGTGTTCTTGAGCTTGGCTTGCAGGCTGAGCTGCCAGATGATTTGCGAGCTGATCGCGATATCTGTGGTGTTTCGTCACATGATCATCTCTTTTTCATATTTTTCAGTACCTCCAGGACAATTTTTTCCACATCTCTATACGCGTCGTCCCAGGAGTGGGAATAACGTCTCTTGCGACTACTCATTTTCACTATAATCACTATGTTTCACAAATTTCCACCATAAGCACTATTTTGCACAACAAGGACATGTCGTTTTGTGGACGAACCAGCCTGTTCGACACAAAGCGAAAGAATGAGAACAAGCGCGGCCGCTTGCTGACGTCACGGGAGCATGAGCATTCCCCACAGAGGCCCGGAAGGTGCCTCCTCCTCCTCCTTTCGTCTTTTTTTTTAAGCATTAAACTTTGTGAATATAAGGCCAGGTCGACCTGAAGTCGAGAGGACTACATGTGGGGCATTATTTCTCAACTGCCCCAAATTTAAAAGTCATGTTTTTCGATTTTCTTTAAATTCTGGGAATATGTTCACCTACCTAATTGTACTTGATCGACAGATTCAAAAAGACCACAAAAACAACCCCTCTCCAAGTGATGGGGGTGACATTTTCAACCCCAACGCCTGCACTGGTATTTTCAAATGCTTGTAACTTCCTTTCTATTTTAGCGATTCAAATTTTTCATGAGGGTTTTCGAAAGGCTATCTCTGACTATTTTATTATATTTTATTAACGAAAAAAACGAAAAACTTTTTAAGCATTTTTTAAACTTATTGATTATGTAATTTTTTTTAGCAATTTAGGGTATTTTTATTATTTTTTAAATAGTCTTAAAAGAAAGCTTGACTTTTCGGCTTCAAGAAAGGTCCTCAGCAAAAAAATGGTCTAGTGAACAGTTTCAGAGATATAGGCCCCGATGTGAAGGCAGTCCTAATGCTCGTGCTCAGACGCAATTCTTTAGTAGTCCACAGACTAGTTTGCAAGTCTACCATTCTTTCAACGCATTCAAGTTCATTCAGAATGGTATTATATCAGCTAATACACAATTTAGAAATGCTTGTCGGCGGGTCAGAGGTAGTTTATATTATTTGTTATTTGTTATAAACAAATAAAAAATGCAAACTACTCTTTCCAGAAGTGGTATTGATTTTCCTCAGTATGAATGATTTCTTACTATTGTAGTTCGTCAGTTTACAATTGTTATTGATTGCTTATACATAGTCGTCCAAAAATTTCATTATATGAACCAATTTTTCCACTGAATATGTGCCTAGAAATTCTTATAACGTTCAGACTCTGCCTTGATTTTGTAAATTTAGGTGAATTCCAATTACTAATTTTTTTTTCAATTTTCAACTTATTCTGAAGCCAAAACTCTGAAGAAATAATTTTTAAACTTTTTTCGTTATTACGGCTACTAGTCATTGCTAATTTACATCAAGGTGAGAATTCCACAATGTCTTGATGATCTATTTTTCATGAATCTAGTGCCACAACTAAACTTCAAGCAATTGAGCCGTTGGATGCAATAACAGCCTGCTTGTATTTTCAGAAGTAATTTGTTTTTCGTTTGTTCTTCATGAACTCATGTACGAAAAACAAATGAAAAACAAGTGATTTCTAAAACTTCAAGTTGGCTGTTATCACGCCCAACCGCTTAATTATGTTTCGACTTCACTCAGAGACAAAGTTGTTATGAAACATAAGCATCGTCCTCTTGCCTGTTTTGTTTTGAACCAACTGAACATCTTCTTTATACAAACTTACTTTTTTGGCTGCAAGGTTAAGTGAAGTTTGTCGCAATTGGATAATGTTTGCTGCAAAAAGATTCTTTTTGAGACAAATGAAAATCTTCTCAGCCTTTAATTATATGAGAGGAAAATTCATTTGTGTAAAATGTCAACGGAAATACCTCGGGGTAATTTTTGTGCTAATCCTTTTGGCAAGGAAAAGCATTGGAAAACATCAGAATCAAGATGTTTGTCGGTAAGTCAAAGGTTGAGATTTCCCTAATGGCCGAGCAACGCTAAAATTTGCCAGCCTTGTAGAAAAGAATTTAGAAAATTGAGTTCACAAGTGTCTCCAAATGAATCCAGCATGGAAAAATATCTATTGAAGTGGAAGAAGTTGGTCATGGCAGTGAGGTTGATGACAATAGTGTAGAAGAAGAGATCAGCGATGATCCAGATTTTCTATTGGTTCTAATAGAATATAGTGGTGTAAAGATTAAAATCACACAGCAGGTCTAGAACCGCGTGTAATCTATAGTATTTTTGTAATATATGAAGATGTTATCAAATATAATCTCTAGATGTTAAATTCTTATAATCTTCAGGCATTAAATTGTAACATCTCAGATTTTAAAATATCCAAGCGTCTGTGTAGTCTCAGATGGTACCTCGCATCGCATCGTGGCGCGTGACATATGCACCCGTTCGCATTGAAACAAGTAATAATAAGGTTATAAAATGATTATTAGTGCTAAATCACACGTAATTCAGATTTATAAAATGGGTAAGTTTATATTTATTTTCATCACACATCACTGCCACTAGTACAAGTATAGAAACTTAGCCTCCTTCACTTTCGTTTTTGTAGTCTTATGATAGCCTCTTTCCTGCTAATTGCGTGTTCAAAAAATTGAAATTTGTTTCCATTTCTACTCCCGGGCTGGTCTATCAAAATTTTGTATAGGTTTGCAAATACGTTTGCACGAATATTGTATGTATTTGAGGTTATATAAGATTTTTAAATCTTGTATTATAGATTTTATCATCCCAAACTATAAAGTTTAATAATCCAAGATATTATCCTGTAATATCTATTTCTTAATATCTACAGATTGTAGTTCTAATAATCTGGATCGCTGTCCCATAGTTAATAGTCCAAGATTATATCCGGTAACATATTTCTCATTACCGCATATAATCCATTTTTCTCAGTGCACACTTGCTCCTAAATCTTGGGAGTCGTAGAAAGGTAATGGAAGAATTTGGTGCAACGGAACGTCAAGCCCGGAAAGCTGACAAATTATTCAAAAAACATGGAATACTGGCTTTGCCCGGACTCAAGCTGGGAAGAAAAATGCCAACAGAAATTGAAGTAGCAGTGATTAGTTTCTATGAAGATGACTCGTAAAATTACATTGTACACTGTACCACTTTGTACTTCAGGTATACCTTAAGGTAATTGAAAAAAATACTAGTTTTTTTCAAATGGTGTCATGCATTAGAAAAATATAAAAACCGAAAATTCATCGCAACTGAAATGAAGGTTATAAACCTAGTAATTTCATTAGCGATAAAAAGACAAGCTTTGGCTTGTGAAAGTGAAAAAAACACGCTGCACGATAAACAACTGATCATGAACGATCTAGCCTAACCAACAGAAAGAAACGCCATGTTGAAGTTTATTTCAACCACGTGATCACGCGGGAACATTACAAATATCCTTTCATATAATAATGGCCAAATTAATTTTAAAACATTTAAAAAGTTGTGAAATTAATTTCAACACATTATTTTGAGATGTTTAATTTGTACAAATTAGTTTTTCCAATTAGTCTGTCAACATCAGCAAATTAAAAATACTTATAACATTTAAATTTATATTTCAGATGTTTGCAATATTTTTTTCTGTAGTAAATTGTTGACACGAATGATTTCCACAATAATAATAATTTACATTATTATCATCAAAAAATGGGTTTATAATAACATTATATGTACAAATAGATGCCTATCATAAAATGCGAGGAATATGCCTCGCACATACGTGTCTCTCACAAAATGCGACGCATATGCACCACACCCTACACGCACCGCGTGCTTCGCATGCCGTGAGGGTAACGTGCCTCACACGATTGTTATCTGGCTAGGATCACTAGGAACACTTTATTATATCTGAAATAATTACACTTGAATTGTGGAGACAAATTTTGTTACTTGCGTATTTTCTATCCGTCCCAACGAGTTGCGTAGATTCTATTGGTCAGCGCGCGTTACTTAGATTCTATCAGTCACTCTGAGTTGCGTAATTTCATCTATGGAAATCTGTAATGAGGACTTCTTTTCTCTAAAACTGCATCCCACAGGTGTAAAACCGTAAAATACTAGCAATGCATCCTTTTTCCCATTTCCTAAGCAAAATATTGTTTTCATGTGGAAAATGAAAATAACCTTTTTCAAAGAGAAAAAAATTCAGCAAATTTTTCTACCGAACTGTGATTGTATTAAAATGAGCCTATTCCAAAATAAACTCGAAAAATACACAATAGCCGCTATTTTTTAATATAAAATGTTTAGAAATTGTTTAATCCATTTAAATTTTTTATATGATCATTAACAGCCTATGGAGAAGGGTTTCTGTTAATAGATAAGCCTTGATATAGGTGCGCCTCGGAATAAGCCAGAGTTCACTGTACCCACGAAGGAATAGTAAGGAGTAGTATCCCTGTAAGTGGGGAGTGGGACGAGCGACGTCCAAGGATTCGTTAATGCTTGCTAAGAATGAAAACTCGTATGCTGCCCCGTTCACATGCGCACTGGCGGTCGCCATGCCAACGATGTCAACGCGCGTTTGAAGTTTCGAACTTGTGTATTGAACGAACATAACCTACACGGAGAAAAATGGATGGTCAAAAAGATTCTTATTTTATGGCCAGTCTGACGGTTATAAGAAAAGTAGACTCACTATCAGGGATAACTAAGGTATCCCTTTCGGTACGGTCAATACGCGCATCTTTTCTTCACTCATTTCGACCATCCACGAAGGACTAGATAAACCATCGCATATGCTCGATTGCTCGACGTTTGCGCGTCAGTCATGCGCGTGAAAATTTATAGGTTACCGGGTATCGCTAATTGGTGCCAATTTGCATAACGGACGCGTAGATCGCGTGGTCCTGATCTATCTGATCAGCAGTTTTTATAGTATTTCTAGTAGTGCTAGTATTGTGCTTGCTGATGTTACTAGTGTTATTCCCTAGTGCTGGGAACTTAAACGATCGTATTTGTGAGTATCTATTTTACATAATTATGCGCCATTATTCGAGACAGTTAATACTGATATTTTTTAGGTTATAATATTATACAAGTTTCAAAAGTCAATTATGATTATTTAAATAATCACTGATTATTGTGGCATTAATTAGTGTAGTTAAAAGTTGATGCGTAATTGTTAATTAAAAAAAAAAACTTTATCCTCCAGTTGTCACATATTCCACATTTGAATTCGTGCAATGATAGATGACAGGGCCAAGGACGTCGTACGTGAAGCTCATGGAGAGCTGGACCTGTGGTCGAAATATCATTAAAATATTCAGAGGTAATTATTATTAATTACATTTCTCATCTAAAAATAATTTTTTTACTCGTTGGTTGAAAGTAGAACCACTTACAAATCTATTTTTTGGATAGAAGATTTATAATTTTAGTAGCAAATGTATATGTTCAGTTGAAGCATGAACTTTTTTAGGATTTCGCTTTTTTGGAGTAAAAAATTATTTCTTAAACTGAAAATTAAAAGAAAAATTTATATTTTAGAACTTCACCTATTTTTTTGAAAATTAATGTGGTTTGTTGAAAATTCGTCTTTTTTTTGTAGATAATTAATCTTCATCGAAAAGTTAACTATTTGGTTGAAAATGTGTGAATTTTTTTGAAAAATTATTTTTGGGATCAAAAACTAAATGTGTCAAGTTAAAATTTAACTATTTGATAGAGAACTTACTTTTTTCTGAAACTTCATATTATCGAATTCCATTATTTTATATAGAAAATTCGTCTGTTTTTGACAATTCAACTGCTTTGTGAAAGATTCATTTTTCTTATTTTTAAATCCATTTTTTACAATGAAAATTTAAGTATTTCATTTTTGCTTGGAAATTAATCTTTTTAGATTATAAATTTAACTACCTATATGGTTCAAAATGTATGTATTTTCTTACAAACTTCTTTTTTTCGGTAGGAGATTCATAATTTTAGTAGAAAATTTATATGTTCAGTTGAAAAATGAACTTTTTCAGAATGTCGCTTTTTTGGAGTAAAAAATTATTTCTTAAACTGAACATTTAACTATTTGGTTGAAAATAAACTTTTTTGGTAAAATTTCATATTTTCGGGTTGAAAATTCTACTATTTTATATGGGAAATTCGTATTTTTGTCTTAAAAATTCAAGAAATTGTTTGAAAAGTCAACTGTGCGGTAGAAAATTTGAGTTTTTTTTTGTTACAAAATTATTTTTTAAATGAAAAATCAATTTCTCCAAATAAACATTTACCTATTCCATTTTTGATGAAAAATTATTTTTCTTTTATAATTCACAATTTCACCTATTTGGCTGAAAATTTATATAGTTTGCTGAAAATTAATTGT
Source organism: Andricus quercusramuli (assembly GCA_932178445.1). NCBI lineage: Eukaryota > Metazoa > Arthropoda > Insecta > Hymenoptera > Cynipidae > Andricus > Andricus quercusramuli. The sequence continues at coordinate 220,519 of CAKNXH010060179.1, forward strand.
TTCCAAATGAAAATTCAACTATTCCATTTTTGTTAAAAAGAATAATCTTCCTTATGTAAAAAATTAACTATTTGGTTCAAAATGTATGTAATTTCTTACAAATTCTTTTTGTAGAAGATTGATAGTTTTATTAGAAAGTCCATGTCTTTGATTGAAAATTAATTTTTCTGAATGAAAATTAAACTATTTCATTTTGGTTGAAAAATTAATCTTTTTTGTTAAAAAATTCAAACTATTGGAATCAAAATTCATGTAATTTTGTATAGAAAAGTTATCTCATTGTCTTGAAAATTGAACAGTTTAGAACAAAATTCAACTGTGAATTTGGTGTTTATTAATCAAAGTTTCATAGAGAAACGTTGTAACATCCGTACAATTATTTATATTTAATTATCGCACCCTGGCCGTAAAATTGCTATACTGAATTTTAGAAAACAAGATCGATGATGACTTTTTGGACAAAAATTTAATTGTTTTGTTGAAAATTTGCTTTTTTTGGATAAACAAGTAATACTTTTGAATTAAATTTTTTTTTATAATAGAGAAGTATACTTTTTGTGTTCAAAAACTATCTTTCTTGGTTGAAAAGTAATTTGTTCGTAGAAAATTGGACAGTCTATTGAAAAATTCGTCTTTTTGACATGAAGATTCAACTACTTGATTGTAAATGCAAATGTTTGTGCTGGTTAAAATGCAACTAGTTAAAAATTCATATTTTTTGGAAAAAAAACTATTTGTTAAAAAGTAATTTTTTCGAGATGTTAATTCAATTGTCATCTGAAAATTTCGTATTTTTTTGTTGAAATGTATTTTGTGTTTATTTGAAAATTCGAAAATTTGGTTGAAAATTCAAAAATTTTGTTCCAGCGTCATCTTTCTTGGTCAAAAATTCAAGTGCTTCGTTGAACATTCTTTTTTCAACAGAAAATTTGTATTTATACTTTATGATTCATCCTTTATGATAAAAAAGTCGTATTTCCGGTTGGAAGTTCATCTTTTGATCTTTTCTGGTTGATAATTAACTTTTTTCTTGAATATTCGCCTCTTTTGTTTGAAAATAAACTTATTTGTTGTTAATGCTACTGTTTGGTTACCAATCATTATTTTATATAAAATTCACCATTTTGTTAAAAATTGATGTTTCTTCATTTAAAATGACCCTTCGTTGACAATTTAAGTTTTCAGGTTGATAATTCAACTGCTATTCAAATCAATAATAATAATAATTAAATAAGGCTCTAGCTTTATAATTTTTAAATTTTTATGAAATAATAAAGGGAAGTGAAAGCTTTGAGAAAATTAAACTTCTTCAGAAAGTAAAAATCACAAACATTTAAGATCTTTTTAAGATCGAAATGAAATCTACTTTCATAAGAAACATTTTATGTACCAAAATCATGACACAAAAAAGCTCACACTTTTTCCTTACTTTTCTCCGTAAAACGACATGGAAATTAATAGAAAAAGTTATTAGGTCAATTATCCATGCTTTGGTAAATTTTTCTTTTCTTTTTGAAGGCGAAGCGTTTTTTAGAAAAAAAAACCCATACAATTTTGAAGGAAATAATGTATAATATATTTTGTAGAAGTTGATCGAATTGGATAAGGAAATTGAACGCAGAACGAATACAACTTCTGATCGTGGAGATACACTCCAGCCATTCATCATCGCTATTTGGAAGAACGCTAGAGACAATAGAATCCGATTCGATTGATTAAGATGCAACAACTATGCTCGTTGCTTAATCTCATTTTCACCCCATTCGAGGGGTGTTTTTTGGCTCGAGCTAAAAATTTTGGGGATATATGAATTTTTTTGACCTTATATTCGGATTCAGCGATAAAAAATACATAGGGATGCATGGGTCTGGTTCAGGGATATGAAATTTAATTTTTTTGTGAGGCTGTTTAATTGATAATATTTAATAAGTCAATCTACGTTTTATATACCATGTTTGACCGTAATTGTATTAGTTTTTAAATTTATCTTTAACGAAGGCTTTAAAGAATTATGATTCATGTAGGGATCTGTATAGATATATATTAAATATAGCAGTGTGCACTTCTGATAGACCAAAAATTTAAATGCGTTGTGATAGTTTCAAAACCGTATCATCTTGGGACCACATTTTTGCTCACGAAGTTAGAAAAGCGTCTGAACAAATTTTTGTTAGACAATCAAACTTATTAAATCATCGAACAGTTCTCATATATGAAGGTTCGGGAAAGTTTTTTACTCTTAGGCAAAGTGCAGTCCAGTAAGTTACGTATGCCACGAAGTAACTATTTTATCATATGAGTTCTATATATATTTATGCTCCTTATTCTAAGAATAAAACTATCCATTTATAAGCACAATTTTCAAAGAACTTAAACCTATCCATCATTAATTTGAATATTTCGTTTAATTTCGAGGTTACGTCGGGGTTTCTCATTTTGTGAATCCATGTACTGTTTTTGAATACGCTATATAGAATATGTTATACTCCAAATCTGAATTACTATGAAATTATACTAATTAGCTAGTTTGATGATTTTTATCAGTTGATAATAGTAAGAAGTATTTCCATACCAATCTACAGTAAAAACTAGTAATTCATAGAAAAAACGTTAAAAATTAAATTCATGAAGAATTTTTTCTTACTAATTTCTTTTGTTACGATTTTATATTACAAATTAGTAATTTTTTATTACAGATTATCATGAGAATATAAATCAATTGATAAAAGATTTTCCACTGCTTACATACAAGACCTACATATTAGTCCAGATTGGAAAATCAAAATTATTTTTTTATTAATTTTTAAAAATATGTGACGTGCTCCTTTTTTTTTTTCAAAAGAAAAATGGCATGGTCCGACCAGGGCACTCACAAAACAATCCGAAACTAAAAATAAACGAACAGTAAAGCCTCACACCACCAAAACCAAAAGCAAACATAAAACTCAAAATAAGGGGATCCACCAAAACCAAATCACAAAAGCGGGCGCCAGTCCTTTCTTGGGACACTACTAAAAATAAAACATTAAAACATTTCGGATTGCTAGCTTTGCCGCCTAGCTCAGCCTCCAACCGTCGTTGGATTACAGTAGAGGGGATGGGTTAAACACCATTGAATATAACTAATTATGATTTTCTTTAAAACAGGTACGATTAAGGTTTTATTCATAAAAATATCATTGTCTCAAAAGAACACTCACAGGCTTAACGGAACAAATTAACAAAATACGCTGCGCAAATTTATAAAAAAAGTAACAAACATAAAAAAAAGTAACAAACAAAAAAAAGTAACAAGCATAAAAAAAGTAACAAACAAAAAAAAGTAACAAAGTTGTCAACGAATTAGGATAACAAAAAAATTAGTTGAGATAGAAAATTAAAGTAAGAAACCCGGACGAGTTAAGTAATGTTAATAAATTAATATAGTAACAATATCTTCAAAAAGAATCTGGATAAAAGCGGTACGACACGACAAGTAGAAACATATAATTCGATGCTCAAGTAAAGGGGACGAGAAAAAGGGGATGCACTAACGGCACTAATTTTTAAGAATTCGGTACTGAATTCAGGAAACGGGATCGATAGTATTATACATAAATAATAAGTCCAAAATAAAAATTATAAGTGAATGCACATTATACGATTAAAATAAGGGGAAAATAATTCTAATTAATTCGATATCACCTTGGAGAGTTACATACGAGATTGGCAATTCAAATCACACATTTAAACGTCGCAAAATATAGGGGAAAAGGGGAACATTCTTAGAATCCATAATTTCTACAAGTTTCGGTAATGTGTTGGTATTTTACACGCAAAACTGGCAGTATCAGACAGAAATTTCCATTATTAAAATAAAGGGGAAAGGGGAAAATAATTTAAAGCCCTCATTTTGAGGAATCAGTCATAATTTCGGAAGTTTCGCACAGGATCTGCGGTGTACTATACGCATTTCAATATTAAAATAAAGGGGAAAAGGGGAAAACAATTAAAAACACTAATTTTGAGAAATCGGTCATAACTTCATAAGTTTCAGACAGGACCGGTAGTTCAAGATACGTATTTCGATATAAAAAAAATTAAAGGGGAAAGGGGAAAACACTTGAAACTATTAATTTTGAGAGATTGGCAATAATTTAGCGGATTTTGTACAGAATTGACATTTTGAGATACTGACTTCGATATAAAAGTAAAGGGGAAACGGGGCGAGAAAAGGTAAACTATTGCAACAATCATCTACACAACTATAATCGGGACCCATGTTCTAAGAAAAAGGGGGAAAGGCTACATCTTGGTACGATATAAAAATGGGAAAAGGCTACATCTTGGTACGATATAAAAAGGGGAAAAGCTACATCTTGGTACGGTATAAAAAGGGGAAAAGGCTACATCTTGGCACGATATAAAAAGGGGAAAGGCTACA
>CAKNXH010060179.1:225341-242396 GCA_932178445.1 Andricus quercusramuli
AGAATAAATTTACTTTTGTGACGTGCGATAAAATTGCAACGTCACAAATAATACAAAAATATATATTTTGCTCTTAGAAATATTAATTTTAACCATATGATATTTTTTAATCGACCCTCTGCAATAATCGAATTTGCTCTCCTAAAATATCTATATTGAAATTCCGGGATAATCATGTCGATTCTCTGAAATGATTATCGAATCGACCATCCCTTTAAGAAAATCGAATCGAGCATCTGAGAAGATCGAGTCGTCTGTCTGAGACAATCATATCGACCCTTGAGCATCATCAGGTCAGCTATCTTGAGATGACCGAGTCGACCGTCCGAAATGATCGGGTCGACACTTTGAGATGATCGATTTGAACCTCTTGTTTCAACCTTCTAGAGATAGTCGCTTCAGCCATATTCAAGGGCTGCCCCATAGTTGACCCTGCAATATAATCTCTCTGCACATCTAGATGGCCAAACAGACCTTCCATTTTTCTCCGTGTACATGTGCATCGAGATATGAAAAGGTAACATATTGAGTGGGTATAACATGTGACTGCGAAAACAGCTCTGCGCATGTGCACGGGGCAGCATACGCGTTTTCATTCGTAGCAAGCATTAACGAATTCTTGGACGTCACTTGTCCCACCCCTGCGCACCAAACACATAGGGTGATACCACTCCTTACTATTCCTTCGTGACTGTACCTAAAAATATGTGGTAGTCGATCCTCTGTAATCCGTTTCAATAAAATTTTGTCAACATAGCTTAAAAATAATTTTGAAAATTCCATTAAAATTACTAGATCTAACCCCTTAAGTCAAACAAATGTTTTTTTTTTGTTTGAAGAAGAAACGTAGAAAATTGTTAGTATCGTCATTAATCAATGATATTTATTCTGTTTGCTTAGATACACGCAGCTCAATTTGTTGTTTCGATACAAATGCGAATAGACGAGTAGAAAATCTACAAGCACCCCTGGCGGACCGGCCGAACGCAAACATTACGCTACAGCGTAACGGTAAAGTAATGCTAAAGTAATGGTAAAGTAATATGGCATTATAATTAATAAAGGAAACAAAATTAATATGTAAACTGTTGCAATTATAATAAAACGTTGAAATTTACGTTCAACGGTCATGCCGCAATTGCAACAAGTTGCTTTTGCAGCATTAAAAAATAAAAAAACATAGTGACCGTCATTGCAGTCGGGCCCCTGCATATTGGCAACCCGCTAACGTGGCTTAAAGTGGGTTGCCAGTCTGCAGGGACCCAACTTGAATGACAGCCACTTTGTTTTTTTATTTTTTAACGATGAGAAAGCAAGTTGTTGCAATGACGGCATGACCATTTAACGTAGATTTTAACGCTTTATTATAATTGCAAAAGTTTACATATTAATTTTGTTTCTTTTATCAACTATAGTGCCATATTACTTTACCATTACTTTACCATTACTTTACCGTTACGCTGTAGCGTAATGTTTGCGTTCGGCCGGTCCGCCAGGGGTTTGTTAGGACAACACAGAGGAAACAGAAATGGGGTCCGCAGAAAGCTTCTCAGAATCGTTTGCATTGTGCGTCAATTGTAAACAAAAGTATAGCTTCAGTAGGGAATGGCAATCTCAACAACGACTTATCGTCTGAATTATCTGCCTGGTTTTGGAAAAAAATGGAAACGGATTTCAATTTTTCGATTCCAAAGTACACAAAAAACACATTAGGCTATTAAAATCTCGAGGATCATCAGGAGTTTTGTCACATTGAATAGTTACACATCATCAGAAAAACTAAAACACGTTGTTATTTGACGTAAACAAAAGATTTTTATTAAAAAAAAAAAAAAATATTAGTTTTTGGAAGTAGTAGTAGCTACTGTGATCGATCGAATTGAAACAATAATTGACGTAGTAAGATATTACGTAAGAATGGTTTACCCCCCCCCCCCCTCCCCCTCCCACCGAGGTAAGGTCATGTAGAGATTTAAAAAAAAACCCTCCCCCTCGGGACCCTTACGTAATTATTGAATGGCCCCTAACGATCTTAGACATTTCATTTTTAATGGGTATAGCCGGGTAAGCATACAAGAAATGCCCCCAAAGGGAATCAAATGTTGAGTCAGCCATTTGAGAGCATACAATCAAGAAAAACTTTTTCCTAAATTAGAAACCGTTGGCCGCCATATTGGATGAGTTAGAGGGGGGGGGGGGCGTAACGTCCATTTTTTAATTTTTTTCTATTTCTATCGTTAGAAAAAATCTGATAAAATTCACAGGACTTCTTACAATTATGCTCAACGTGCATGATTTTTTCGAAAAAATTTTGGCGGGAAGTTCAAGCTAAAAAAAATGTTTCAATTTTTTTTGTTGAATTCTTTCGTGTGATGAAACTCAAGTACTATCTTAGTTTTTTACGAAATTCATACATTATTAGATACATTATGTATACATAATGTATATATACATTGCCACAGTCCTCATTTATGACAGTTACTCATTTTGTTTTTTCCAATAAACTGCTCAAAATTTCTGCCGTCCTAATGATTCTCGACAAATATCGACCATAAGCTAAATAGTTCACCACTGTCGGAAATTGTCGGTACGATCAGCAAAAGTACTATTAATAATCACTGCTGACTTTGAAACGTGATTATTCGTTCTCAAAAGGAGCAGGATTTTTTTTAACCCGTTAAAAATCTGTTTAAATTACGGGTTGAATAAGCCATAATCAAAATATTTTTTATACTTTAAAGAAAATATACCTTGTGAGAAGTTTAAAAACAATGCAATATTTTATCGAATTTTTTACCTTGACTTGAACTTGTGGCATGACCTAGGAAAGCTGTAGCCAAAATCTCACATTCACATTGCACAGTGTTTAAAGTCTTATCTTCAATTTAAGCCAATAAAACTTTAAGAATCTTGACGGGTTCTCGAGATACGACTGAAAATGTCCAAGCATGCCTGCGCCGAATTTCAGTCGCTTTAGTAGCAAGCTGGCCATCTGCGGTGATCACCGACTGAGACGCGAAGCTTAACCATTTATGTCATATCTTGAGAACCCTTAAATATGTTTGAAGTTTTATTTGTTTAAATTAAAGATGAGATTTTACAAACTACGTTCTATCAGTTTCAGTTTTTTGTTCATTAGTATAGTATGTCACAACACAAGTTGAAGTTAAGAAACAAAATCTGAAAAATTCTCGGCGATCACCGCTTTTGCAGTCGACAGCAGTAATCGCCGACTGAAAATTGTAGTTTGAGACAAGGACATTCCAAGACGTATTTAGAGAACCCGTGGAGATTTTCCAAGATTTTTTGGCTCAAATTAAATATAAGACATTAAGACCTAGGTTGTGTCACAAGTTGAATTAGAGGTACAAAATTCGAGAAATTCTGGCATTTTTTTAAACTTCTCACGTGGTATATTCTCTTCCAGATATGAAGAATATCTTTATTGGGGCTTATTCGACGCGTAATTTAATAAGCTTGTAATGGGTTTTTATTAAAAAATTTGCTGATTTTGGAAACGAGTAACCACGTTTAAAAGTCAGCAGTGATTTCTAACAGTACTTTTGCTGATCCTACCGACAATTACCGACGGTAGTGTACTATTTAGCTTATGTCAATATTTGTTGCGAATCATCAGACCAGCAGAAATTTTGAGGACTTTATTCACAAAAACAAAATGTTTAACTGTGATAAATGAGGACAGTGAAGAGGATTACGTTTTCAATCAATGTAAAACTAAATCAGAGATATAAATAAAACTTCCAAAAAACTTCAAAAATGATAGTACCACAAATAATCATGCTATCTTTCCTGTTACTATGTATATATAAATGATATATCTATAATGTATCTAATAATGTATGAATACATTTATACAACTGTATCATATGAATATATATTCAGGTACCAATGGGCCTCAGGAGTTGGAATATGTGCAAGTTTCAGTTTTTCATTTTTTACACTACGATTTCCCAAACGGCCTAGCCGGTTACGCATATAAAAACTGCCCCCGCACGTTTTGAGTTCAAATTTACGTCATAGTTTCATGTCCATGTGAAATATAATTTCGCCCAATGATAACCTTCAAATTGCTTTTTTGAATGACTTATGGAGGGGGAAGAAAAATAAACTAGCTGTGAATTCGATCTCGAGTGTTTCCACTTTGTTTGTATTTATAATTATATGGTGCTCATTTCACGAGCACTTTGCTTCCCGTTAGCAAATGTATTTTCTTCCTCATAGAGGAAGCATTAGTTATTTTTTTCAATAATAGACAAACCAAAGTCTTCATTTTGCTCAATTTAAAAATAGAAATTTACCAAAAATGAAAAATTACAAAATAATACAAAAAATGTTTTAAATACAAAGACAAATCAGACAAATTAAATCTTGCGTTCGAAATAATAATTTTTTCAGCTGGAAAGGGGAAAGGAAAAGTTCTGACGCACCCTATCCCTTTCCCAGCTTTATGATTTCTTCACAAAAATTGTCATAATATTACTCTATTTGAAAATTTATGATCAAAAAGTCTTTTCTATTCATGCATCAACTTTAAATTATGTCGATGAAAAAAGTTTTTCTGTTTGAAACTGATGATTCAGATATTATAAATGAGCAGAACTTCCCTAATCTTCAATAAAGTGTATTATTATTATTATAGATCAATCGACTTGCCTCGAATCAAGAGATTTTTTCCGTTCTTGCATAAATTTTGAATTATGTTACTGAAAAAAGTTTTACTATGAAAAACCGTGTTTTCAGATATTATGCAATTTCACAATTTCCATAATCTTCAATTGAATGTATTAATATTATAGGTCAATCGATTCGTCTCGAATCAACACATCTTTTCTGTTCTTGCATCAACTTTGAATTATGTTAATGAAAAAAGTTTTACTATAAAAAAACGATTTACAAAATATATAAATAACCATAACTTCCCTACTTTTGGATAAAATGCGTTATTCTTATAGGTCAATCGATTCGTTTCGAACCAAGGAATCTTTTATATTCTTGCATCAACTCTGAATTGTGCTAATGAAAAAAGTTTTACTATAAAAAACCGTATTTTAAAATATTATGCATTACCATAGCTTCCTTACTCTTCAATAACATTTATTAATATTATAGGTCAATCGATTCGACTCGAATCAACACACCTTTTCTGTTTTTGCATCAACTTTAAATTATGTTAATGAAAAAAGTTTTACTATAAAAAAACGATTTTCAAAATATATAAATTACCATAACTTCCCTACTCTTTGATGAAATGCATTATTATTATAGGTCAATCGATTCGTTTCGAACCTTGGAATCTTTTATATTCTAGCATCAACTCTGAATTATGCTAGTGAAAAAAGTTTTACTATAAAAAACCGATTTTCAAAATATATAAATTACTATAACTTCCCTACTCTTCAATAAAATGTATTAATATTATAGGCCAATCGATTCGCCCCGAACTAAGGAATCTTTTATATCCTCGCATCAACTTTGAATTATGCGAATGAAAAAAGTTTTACTATAAAAAACCGATTTTTAAAATATTATTGAGTGCTAGAAAAAAATGCAATGAATATTTTCAGAAATCGTTCGGTCAGTTTCAAGATATTAGTGAGGAAAATAAGCTCTCCAAATTTCATCAATTTATCTGCAACCGTTTTCTAGTTATCGTGTTCACAAAAAAGCGTGACATCCACACATCCACACATCCACACACACACATCCACACATCCGGACAATTGCTTAGAACATTGTATTAGACATTTTTAAATTATGGAGGGTTTAATTAAATGAATTTAAAAATTTTGAAAAATGTCACCATTACAAAGCTTCCTCTATGAGAAAGCAAAAGGTGGTTTTTCTCGAAAACGACTGAACCGATTTTGATAAACAAAATATATACGTTAAATATATCAACGAGAGTAATGTAAAAAAATATCAAAAAATTTAAATGAAAAATAAGATCGAAAAAAAATTTTTGAATAACACACGAAGCGCTGGCCTGTGCTACACACAGAAAAAAGAAATTTAATATTTACTATTCAAGAAATGTAAAGTGTTTTTTGTAAGCGTAACAGTAAAATCTGCTCTTAATGAAGGGGTGAAAATGTCAAAAGCACTTAGCATTTCGTAAATGTCACAGTGAAATTAGGGGGAAATTAACGGCAATCCTTTAGTAAAATAAACCTCTATTCCCTGGTGTGAAATACGGTAAGATATGTAAAATCCACTGAACCGAGATTACAATAGTGGTGCAGTGAACATTACAGAAGGATCGGTACATGCTACCGATCCGAATAGCTTGTTTAGCTCGCCCTCAAAGTCGTAATAACGCAACCTATCCGCACGGATCACCGGATGAATTCATGATGCCATCGGCAATGGATGGATTGCATCACCTAAAAAACACTTATTTTTGACATTTCTGCGACAGTCGTCACATTACTCCATATTCTCACTCAGCAGTGAAGGGGTTTTATAATAAATAACACAATTTTGGATGGCAAATTGTATTCACAGGTCGCGTACAGTTGAGAGTTTATTGGAGCAGGACGTTCCTTCGTTCCGCGACTGTTCCAGCTGACTTGTATGGATATATGAGGTAAATGCGACAACTTTTGTCGTGTACCGCGATGGCATGAACGCATATTCAAAAGTCGTTACTAAGGTCGCCACCTTAGTTACGAATGCATTTCGGAATTATTTCACAGATCGCAACTCCTGTAATAGTGTAGTGGTTAAGGTAATGGACTTGTGTGCTTAGGTTTATGCGTTCAAATCCCCCCGGTTGCGTGCGAAATTTTAATTGTCTTATGAGTGTTGTAACTTACAAATACCGATTAATTATAAGTATATCCGAAAATATATCTCAGAATTAACCGTTTGTTTATTTATTAATTATTTTTTAGAAAAATTTCCTTTTACAATTTATAGAGCCGTCCAAACTATAGTCTGTACCATTAACATAAGTTAGATCTATTTATATTATCCCTCAAACTGACATGATAATTCGTAATTGCAGCATCGAGGAACAGTGCAGAATAGCGACTGGATCGGTAAAATCTACTGATCCGCAAGTCAGCAGCACTTGAGAATCGGTACTGGTAATCATCAATGATAGTCATATTTAGTTGCCTATAATTGTAAACTGTACTGAACTGTCGTGTTGTCCATATACGTACCTGGAAGATCAGTAGATTTAACTTGGTTTTCAGTAAAATATAAGGTTCTTTTTTCTGCGTGTATAAAGGACGTCTGCAATTAGCCTACATAAATCATAGCTCCCAGAGTTTACCACGAGGAGTTCGCAATACGTTTTAAAACTCCTAATCGGAGTGCTTCTTTGAAGTGATTGCCCTCGCCTCTCACAAATCGGGGGGCTTTTTTAATGTGAGTCCCCTCGCCTCTCAGAAATAAGGGTGCTTTTTTAATGTGAATCCCCTCGTCTCTCACAAATCGGGATGCTTTTTTAATGTCAGTCCCCTCGCCTCTCAGAAATCGGGGTGCTTTTCAATGTGAGTCCCCTCGCCTCCCACAAATCGGGGTGCTTTTTTAATGTGATCCCCCTTGCCTCTCAGAAATCGTAGTTCTTTATTTAATGTGAGACCCCTCGCCTCTCACAAATCGCGGTGCTTTTTTAATTTGAGCCCCCTCGCCTCTCACAAATCGGGGTGCTTTTTTAATGTGAGTCCCGTCGTCTCTCACAACGGAGGGTACTTGATTATTGTAAGTCCCTCCTCCTCTCACAAATCGGGGTGCTTTATTATTGTGAGTCGCCTCGCCTCGCCTCTCACAGGTCTCACATAAACTCTTTATCACTGGGGTTCTAATTTTCTCCGCTATCATCTTCAATCACTGAAGTAAAGTGATTTTTTTAAATTCATGGATCAGTATTTCAGCTGGTTTGAAAATTCTAGATAGGTATCTTGCATGTGATAAATAATACACTATACCAGCAATGTGCGAGCAGCAACCAACAGTTCGTCTACAATTCGCACACTCACAAGCGTAATCTGTTAGACCAGAAACTCCAACGCTGTGAGGTTTGTATCTTAAGAAACATCTATATGTTTTGGGAGAAATATGTCAGGATGGTACTTTTAATTTGAGTACATTTTTCTCATCTTTAGCATACTCAATGTTCAGTTTGCCATCTTGGTCAATCATTTCTGCCAAACATGACACTGCTTGAGAAAGTTGGTATGATCCAGAGAATAGAATCTTCAAATCTCTTTCGGTCATTTGCGGAAAATTCAGAATGTCATCGCACATAATAGTTTGAAAACGGAGTTTTCAGCGAAAACATCCCTATTCTCCCCCCTTAATAGCCAAAGTATATTTGGTATCTTTTTGAGTAAGCACTCTCTGTACAATTTCGTCAAAAGTATTTACATCCGATTGTAGCCGTTTTCGAAAATTGTTATTCAAAAACGACTCTTTTTTGAAATATTTTTCAACTTTTGGTATCAGCTCAAGAAGCTCAAGAAGACGATATTTTGGTTTAAACACACCGTGAACCTGATTTGCGAGAGGCGAGGGGACTCACATTAAAAAAGCACCCCGAAAAGGAGTGTAAAAACGTACTACAACCTCCTCGTGGTAAACTCTGGGAACTATGATTTATGTATGCTAACTGCAAATGTCCTTTGTAGCATAGGCCAGCGCTGCGTGTGTGACTTTTTCAGTCATGATACACCGCCACAAAAAAATCGGAGAAAATATATGTTGAAGCAGATAATCACTTAAGGATTTTTCTGCGAGAAGATTAGGAGATGTATTTTTCAACAAAATTTTTTTCTTGATGGTTTTATTGATATTGATGACACTTCTTTTCATAAAAATAGATTGTGCGGCTTGATGGTAGCATTCCTCAGCTGTGTGGGAGGGTGCTGTATGAACGCAGCGCTGCACGCATGATTTTTTTTACCCATGTTATACCTCCACAAAAAATTCAGCAAAAATATATGTTCAAGCTGATAATCTGAAGACATTTTCAAGAAAAAATTGTAGGTGTATCTCCAAAATATAACGTAAAGAAAATTTTTTGAAAAATTCCAAACTTTTTTTTGACGCAATTTTTAGGTTATCATTGGGCAAACTTATACTTCACATGGGCATCAAACTATGACGTAAATTTAAACATAATATGTGCGGAGGCAGATTTTACATGCCTAACCGGCTAGGCCCTTTAAAAATCTGAAAAAGTATACAATAATAGCTCTTTAAGTGACTTTTTTAGATTTTTTCCGAAGATAGAAACAGATAAAAAAATAAAAACGAAAATGGATGTTAACCCATCCAACTCATCCAATATGACGGCCAACGTTTTGAAATTCTTGAAATTTTTTTTCTGATTATATGCTTTCAAAAGGCTGACTCAACATTTGATCCCATTTAGGGGCTTTTTTTGCATGCTCACCCGGTTATACCCTTTGCACGTTACAATGTTTTAAACACATCTTCTCATAATATATCTGAAATATATAAATAATTAATATATTCCTGAGATGACTCTGATTTTGTCACGAACGTTCAAGCGGTTCCATACCGCTTGCAATTGACTCAGGCTTTGGCTAGGTACATACGGGTTAGGTATTTTAAGTAGGGTTAAAATCTCCAGCGAGTGCGTTTTTTGAGCGGATTTAAGCTTGCGATTATATGGTGTGGGGACCGTGCGTGAAATTGGGTTATTTAAAATATAAACTGAATGCAGCAATAATACAAAAAAAAAAACATTTTTTTTTGTCACATATCCTTGTAACGCTGTTACGAAATTGTTACAATAAATACAAAAACGTTGTAACACCTTCATGGGATTGTTACGGACCGATTACAGAACGAATTTGCATCGTCAGACTGTCACATATATGTTACGGCACTATTACGCAACATGTTACAGAACGTCCACAGAACACATTTGCATCGTAACACTGTTACATATACGTTACGGCCCTATTAAAGAACATGGTTACTTTGTAACCCTGTTTATAAATTGTTCCAAAAAGTATTTTTTGGCATATAATACTGTTCCAGCATTGTTACAGATCTCTGATAGAACATGATTCTGTAAAAGCGTGACAGAACTGCTACGTCCATTTGGAGACGATATTAGTCAGACGACGGTCTATAAGTTTGATCTAATCCTGTTACACAACCTATTGTTTTCTGTTCCAGAACTGCTAGATCACAGTTATATAACAGTGTACGCTGGGTACAGGAAAATTCTGAATTAAACATCATCAACCTTCTGGATAAATATTCAGCAATTCTCTGAACATTTCACAAGGTGACGAACGGTACGTCCCAGGAAATAAATGATCAGAGTTATTACCGCACAACTACTCCGATACGCCATCGAATGTTCGACCAATATAGCAGAGATTTCTTATGGAAAAAAATCTATCGAATGTAGATAGCAATGAAAACATGGAAAATGAAACAGAAGAAAGGGAAGAAAAGTACCCAAATCTTCGCTTTTGAATATGTTAAACGAAGCAGATATCGCAAAGTCTCAAACTAAGAAAAGATGGTACAAGTATAATGCACCAATTGAGTCTTCATACGGCTACGTTAATATTTAAAAATATAAACTAACAATTTCAAGTCCTTTGATAACTGACGCTTGTTTATCGCTCAATGCTGATGTCTTAACAAAACAAAGTTCTTATTTTAATTTATGTGCAACGTTAAATATGTGTATGGCTTGTGATACTTTGAGACCACCTGAGTTAGGTTTATAGTAGAATTTCCTCTTGTTCATTAGAGGATGGAAAGGCTGTTTATATTGCTATGTATTTACTATAATTGTTAGTTTTAAAGATATTTGTTTAGATTGTTTAAAAAAATGACAATCTTAATTCAAATCTTATTTTTCAAAAGTTATAGAGGATTAAAGAACATATTTTGTCCCCGAGAGATTCTGCAACATCAAGTGCAAAAACTAACGGATTTGAAATGTATTCGGTGAATACATTTTCGGCGCGTGAATATTCGAACTGCCCACTTTGTAGCTACGAGAAATTTGAACTCTGTACAAAAATTAATCATTTCGCAGTCGATACCTGGATAACCTGTCGTTCTCAACTACACCTGGATGAACAACGTATGTGAATCACGTCTCCGCCCCTAGGAAGTATGGGCTCCGTAAGCATATTTATACCTAAGTGATTGATATTCCGACTTCCCACTGTGCGAAAGCGTTATAGGCTTTTTCATTTTATAAATTTATTGTTTTTTTGTTTTGGCCTTTCATATCATATCATGTCATGTGTCATGTTTCATATCATGTCAGGTGTCATGTCATGTCATGTCATGTGTCACCTCGTGACATGCCATGACATCACACATAACAAATGACATGATACATGACACATGACATAATACATGACATGACACACGACATGACATGACACATGACACATGAAATGCCACATGACATGACGCATGACATGACAAATGACATGACAAATGACATGGCACGTCATGTAGTATACTTTTGTATTTAATTCAATAATAATCTATTATTTGGCGGCGTTTTTTTACCCTCGCTTCTTTCGAGGGTTTGTTTTGAAAGATTATGTTCATACCAGTATTTTATAAAATAACGCAAATTAATGTCAATTTTTATCAATATATTTTATAATACAATAATATTTTCATCAATATATATTTATATAAATTTATCAATATTATTATTACAGAATTCTTTCAGAGATTTTCACCTTTATTAGGAGAGGACTCACACAATAGTAAGGTCACACGAGAGGGCTTAGAGATGTCAACATTCTTAGGGCTGAAGTTTAAAGTAAAGTCCCCCCATAGAAACTTACAAATTTTAAAAATTCGGTGACAATTGTAGGATTTCAGAAACTATAGAACTACATAAACTATCCTTTCCTCTAAATAAATATTACTTATTATCCTACTAATTAACGGTAGAATATATTTAACATTGAGGAGTAAAGAAACGGGTGATAAAGAAACATCGGACAGCACTGGACAACTAACTCTGACGCCAATTTCATGTATTATCTTGTATTAAATCAATCCTGTGACAGCTTATTTCTTAGCATTTTTAATCTAATTTCTTAAAATTTATATTGATTTCCATTTGAAGTTTTTAATGTTTATTTTAATGACTTCTCAGAATAACAACTATTCAAATGATACAGTTTGACAGCTTAAAGTTGAATAACAGGGTGGCCGTTTGAGTCCAGGAAAAAAATTCCCGGTCATTTCCCGGATAAAAAAAATTATTTACGTTCATCGAAATTAAAAAAATCGAGCTCTTGAAAGTAAAAGTTTTTTCATTCAAAGTAATCAGTGGATGGGCTAAGGGGGTTCCGGCCGTAATCACCTAGGAAAACAGCTATCAGAAAGTTACCGACAGTCGGTAACTCGATCGGTAAGGTAGAGCACTAGCACGAATCCATGAGACACCCAACAAGGTAGGTCAATGTTTTACCGACTGCGTCTGTTGAAAGCTTTTTGTGGAGGTGGCGCTCGTGCGATCGGGGATACAACAAATTTTCGAGAAGGCTGGAGACACAAAGAAAGAAGTATGGATACAGGATATGAGTTCAAGTGATTATGCTACGAAAGATCCACTGGTGGCTTCTAGATGGTTCGACAAACTAGCTGTCAAAGCGCTTGAAAACACATGCTTATATTCTGGAAAGATCGATCGAAGTTTCCACAAGGTTCGTTGCGTGCGGGACAAACGATCGACGCCTGTAGATATTTCGATACATGGATTCTCAAAAGCAATAACCCCGTCTGAAAAGTTTCGACCGTTCTTTCTCGAATTCAGGTAAAGATATATAGGGCCGCGCAGTTGAGTTCTTCAACATTTAGCGGCGTACCTCACCGGAGTAGGCTTCTATGACACATCTGTATGCATACTACCGTTCAGTTGTAAATAGGGCTGCGCAGTTAAGTTATATGGTACATACAGCTGCCCAGTACAGTTTTACGACACTAACGGATGTGCAGTAGATTTCTGTGATACAAATAGATGCGCAGTACAGTTCGTTGGTATGTATATCTGCGCAGTAGAGTTCTACAACATATATCATTGCACAGTACACTTCCAGACCGTTTATGGATGCACAGTGTAGTTTGGTGGTATATAAGGCTGCGCAGTATGCCTCTATGATACTATGGATGCGCAGTAGGCTTCTATAGTATATACTAATGCGCAGTAGTATTTTACGGTACACATAGCTGTGTAGTATGAATATATGTTACCTGAGAATGTGAAGTACACTTGCATGGCACACAGGGCTACGAGGTACTGTTTTGGCGAAGTCTGTAACACGGTTCTGCTCCAAGCTAAATGCCGGTAAAACAGTAACTAGTCATTCACTGACAGACGTTAATGGTTTGCATCGGTACTAAGGTACCACGAGCCGATGCGTGGTTACCAGTAACAGATGGCGCCACCGTCAAGTCAGTTATATTGGAGAGAAAATAAAAGTTACACACGGAAAATTTTAAATTTGAACAGAGGTGTTGCCTATTCGAAAGTTTTACCAGGAAAACAAAATATTTGCTTAAGCATAGTGAAGCTTAAAAATGTAAGGTTAGTTCTCCAGGTGAACCACGCCATTTATTCAAGAAAGTTCAAGCTGAATGGTATGAGTGCCAAGTGTGGGGAATTTAAAGTCAACCCAACGGCGTTTCTTGAAGTCCAGCGTTGTAAAGAACGATAGCGAGCAATATTTTGGATTTTGAATTCAAACCAAAGCTGTTTCAAAATATCCAACGCTGGAAGAAACGAAATGCTTTTGCAGAAAGAAGTAGAAGTTCGCCTTAAATACATTGCGAGCAATGTAAAAAGGTGCGAAACTTGAATTCATCTATCCGTAAATTAAATCTAAGTAATATTAAAGTGCTTAAGGTGGATTAATGCGCATATAGTCAAAGTACACAGTTTTTTCCCTTTGCAACGTTTATTTATTCTCATTGTTCAAAAGCTTGTATTACACAGCACCTCTGAATCGCCAGTCAGACTCTCCGGGCGACATACAATTGAGGAACCTCGCTTTGCATATGATAGGAATCGCACACCAACTTAGGTATGAGTTTTTAAGAAGGACTGAGGACGAAAGAAAACTCCTTTTCCTTTTACGAATTCGGGAAATTAAAGATTTATGGAGATTTTGATATACTTTTAGAAGCCTGCCACTCTCTGAACCTGTCACCAATGAGAAAGTTCTGAATCATGCCAGAGATCCTTTGATCGTTCACTCTTTTTCAACTCGGTCCCATACGAGAGCTCAAGAGTGCTGGCATAGTCACTCAAAAATCGACTCGTTTGAAGGGCAGTAAGGAGCTGGTGGATATAACTTGCGATTAATTGGTGGTAATGTGGTCATCGAATCTCACAACGTGCTCGTTGGTTTTTCAACCCGTTTCCACACGGGAGCTCAACCAGTGAGGACACGAGGAATCATGATCACGGTGAATTACCATAGATTAATTGAAAATTGAGATAGAGAGGCTTATCACTCCTTTGGGAATTAGTAAAATTCCCAGCATAAGGTGGTGAATCTCTCTTTATCGAAATACAACGGGCTTTTAGAAGGTAGCGATTTTTTTTATGGGTTTTATCCTAAAAACCATTAATAAACTCATGGTTCTACAACATTGGAACCAACAAGAATAAAATACAAATAGGAAAATGAGACCACATTCTGGAGGACAAATATTGCACTGAAATTTGCACGGAATGTCGCCTCATTTGTAGAATCACTAATAATTTAAAAATGATACTCAGTCCTTCTAGAGGGAGGGGAAAATTTATAGAATTTTATTACCTAGCTTGAGCGAAATCATGAGGACTCCCTAAATTAACTAATCAGCAAATAAAATTGGCTAGTTGCGTAGGAAAACAACTGAAGAGAGAGAAACGGCTTATTCGGGCGTGATAACCAGACAAACCGAGGAAACTTGCGCTGTTCGGACTTCGCTTCTGCGACCTCACAATATTTCTGATGTTTATAATCCTTTTTATAGAAAAACTTTAATAATGAGAACATTTCAAGTAAGAGCAATTTTGGACACTGGATATGAGGAAAATTACATTTCAAGAGAATTTATAATTGAGAACTATTTCAAAATTAAAGGGTTAAATTTGGAAAAGAGTGAATTTCACTTTAATGTAAATTGGGAACTTCAAATTACGGATAAAGTTTCTTTTTATATCGTCGTGGCTAACAAATTAATTCGTTTCAGGTTTATCGTCCTTACAGGATTGGTACCGACGTGCATACTCGGCACCAATTTCCTAATTAGGACACAGTAAATCGTCGGACGATCCTAATACTCATGAAGTAATTTCATGAAAAGAGAACACGATACAAGTAAATTAAGAACTTAACTTCATAAAGGAGGGGAAAACGTTCTATTACATCCAGGCGTTATTAAAATATCTATGAAATTAATGCTCATTAAATAAATGAATAATGTGACACCTTGAAGGTCTCTCTGTTCTTTTAGTTTCAGGCGCTTTCCCTTTGGTGGGAGTGGGGAGTCAGGTGGTGGCGTGAAGCTCCGTTGTTCAGTTTTTGTTCCTTCTTCGTGGCTTTCAGTCTACTCCTAGGTGTAGGAAAGTGCGGCGACTTTATCGGGGGTTACGACGGTTCAAGGTCCAGAGGGTCTTGTGGACGGTTCAAGGACTGTTGGTTTGGATTAGATTCGACAAAAAGGTATTTAAAGGTCTGATTAATAATGGTGATACATAGTCTGGTTTCTTGTTCGTCGACTTTGATATGACTAGACATGACTCCGTCGCTACCCCACGCCAGTCCATCATAATTCCATAACATTTTATCCTTCGAGCCGGATAGTGGGTTAGCGAGGGGAGCATGAACGTAAAGCATGACAAACGTACTTACTGACTATATGATTGTTCTCAACATTGAAAACGTCTCGAGACAAGCTCACAATTCTAAAACTTAAACTCTGTTTCCGACTCTCACTACCGAACTCTTGACTTACATGAAATATTGCATGCTAATTAATCATTATGCCTTATGCCGATTGCCTGAATTGGACATGACACTAATACTGACACTTATGAATACCGTATTTTCCCACATGCAATATTTATGCTATTTCCAATTTACATGTGTACTTGTGATCTTATATATGAATTTATTAATATGCGATCTGATCTATAAAATTCAATGATTTACATGTGTTTTTCTTTTTGACACGTCAAGCTGATATATGTATGTTAGGGTGGTTAACACAAAACTTGTTTTCATTTGTCGGCGGCCATATCGCGACAGTTTGACAAACAGCTATGAGCTGACGTGTATAAATTAATCTCTAAATTGTTTGCCCTTCCTGTAAACTAGCTTTCCTTTGTTCGTTCGTAAATTGATTATATTCTGCGTTTAATAAAAGTTCCTCGGATGCCAAAACGAACTGTGTGTTGTTTTCTAGAAAAGATTTGCATTCGAAAGTTTCGTTGTTCATTTGGGGTGAATTTTTCGGCTTCTTTCTATTTTCTTAACCAATGGTTCATTTGTTTCTTTCCTCATATTATTCCTTTCGATTGACGCGCCTATAGTATATGCAAATCTTCGTGATCTCAAAACAATGTGTTAACGATCGGTAAGCAGGTTCTGTTTAGGGTTTGAGTAAGGTCATTGCAAACGCCTCGAGAAAGGCTCAGGCAGAACAAACTTACTTACTGACTGCGTGATGGTTTACAACATTGCGAACGCTTCGAGGAAGGCTCAGGCAGGACAAACTTACTGACTGTGTGATGGTTTGCAACATTGCAAACGCCTCAAGAAAGGCTCAGGCAGGACAAACTTACTTACTGACTGTGTCATGGTTTGCAACATTGCAAACGCCTTGAGAAAGGCTCAGGCAGGACAAACTTACTTACTGACAGTGTGATGGTTTGCAACATTGCAAACGCCTCGAGAAAGGCTCAGGCAGGACAAACTCACTTACTGACGGTGTGACGGTTTAACACATTGTAAACGCCTCAAGAAAGGCTCAGGCAGAACAAACTTACGTACTGCCTGTGTGATGGAT